>JAODAL010022536.1:0-64506 GCA_025379985.1 Phyllomedusa bahiana
TTATTTCTTTTCGTGGGTTTTTTATAGTATTTGTTTAAATTTAATATTTGGGTTTTCTATTTATTTGGAATTTAAATCTTAATTTTTATTTTCGCTGATCCCTGTTATATACTAGGGGTTTTCTATGTACGTGGGATAAAACAAAATTTTATTGTCGCGATCATGTTATAACTATGTATTCTATGTACTGTGGTATATACTAATGTATTGTCCTGTCATGTTTTAACTAGGTGTATTCTAAATACTTTTAAAAATAATTTATTTCGCGACATGTTAATATTGGTGTATTCATTTAGTGTTATATACTATATGATTTCGCTTCAGTTATATCTAGGTTTTCTATAACTGTGGTATATACTATATGTAATGTCCTGATCAGGTTAATATAGGTGTTTCATTAAATTTTTATAAAAAAAAATTTTTCCTGACAGTTTATATACTAGGTGTAAATTTTAATTTCTTGTAAACTAATTTTTGCGCTGATCAGTGTTAAAAAAGGTTTTTCTAATCGGGTAATAACTTATGTATTGTCGCTGACAGTGTAATACAGGTGAAATCTATTTTTTGTGGAAAAACTATATTATTTTTGGCTGTCAGTGTTATATCTAGGTGTATTCTATTACTGTGGGATATATAAATGTATTTTCCTATCATGTTATATATAGGTTATTCTATTTATTTGGGATATATATAGTATTTCGCTTCAGTGTTTATACAGGTGTATTCTATTTATTTGGGGGAATTTTAAAAAATGTATTGTCGCGATCATTTATATACTAGGTTTTTTCTATTACTGTGGGATAACATAGTATTTCGCTTTAAAAATGTTAATATACAGGTGTATTCTATTAAGTGGTATAACTAAAGTATTGTCGCGATCATGTTATATACTAGTTATTCTTATACTGTGGGAAATACTTATGTTGTATATCTGGTTTTTATTCAAAGGTATTTACCCCGGGGGCAGAAGGGGAGGGATTACTCAGGCAATCGCAGGTAAATTAATGAAGGCTTCATTCTGGCCCCGCGGGTTTAAACTGCTGCTAAAAAAGCAATGTTGGTCCCAAACAAGATAGAGGCGCAGTTTATGAAAGTTTTACCATGTTATCGGGGGCGGCCGCGGGTCATAGTGCAGGCAGCGCACAGTCAATGTGAAGGGGAAATTTGCTGCTCGTGTCAATATTATTATTAGGTGTGAATCGTGCCCACAATGAGAACCTCTCACGGGAACAGGTCCCCAGGAGCAGCCTGCGGGGAGGGCGCCTCCTGCAGCTGGTGAGACTTGGATTTACTTAGCCGACACCATCGAATAAAGCATCGGGGGCCAGAACAGACGCCCCCTGTGCTTCGGCTTTTTCCACGAAGGCACCTCTGAGCCGACCGTGCTGGCTACGAGCCGACCGTGTTACAGAATGAGGCGGGTGACGCTTGCGGCCGTCCTCCCCATTCATTTCTATGGGAGTTATAGCCGAGCAAGCTCAGCTATATTCAGAACTCTCATAGAACAGAATGGAGAGTCGTGCGCCAGTGTTACCACTTCTACATTCTGAGCCAATATTTATGGGGGCCCCTTCTCAAGACAGGTGCAGGTCCCAGAGGTAGACCTCACACCTATCAGACATGGGTGGCGTATCCTATCGATATACCATCAAAGTCTATGGGATGAACCCTTTAAAGTCCTCTTTACACTTATATTTTGCATTGTAGTTTTTGGCATTTTTTTAGGCTTTATTTTAATGCAGTTTTTTTAGTATTTTTTTTTATCTTTAAAGGGGATGTATCGCTTCATCAGTTCGGCTGTTCTCTTGTAGCTTTATTCTCTCAGTTCCTGAAATCCACGGGCATTTCTTCCCCTCCCAGCTGGGTATTTCTTAACTGAAGGGGGATGATAAATTCTCCCCCCCCCCTTCGCTGTTCATGCTCGCTCCCGAGTCAGTATGTTCCCCCCACCCTCTCTGTCTGAGTCCACATGTCCCTGTCGTCTCCCTATGCAGTCTTATGTTGTAAGTGCTGTTTACCTACCAAAGGCCTGCATTCCGACTTCTATGAACGCAGACCACTGATCTCTTCTCCTCTAACAGCTCGAGGTTTGTTCCAGTTGCATACACTCTTCTATGAACTCACCCCCAGGACAAATCCATCTCCCTTCTATGTTTACACAAGGCACTGAGGCACAATTCTGCTGTTTTCTGATTGTAGAAGCAGCTGCAGTGTCACTGAGGAGCTGCTGGCTGTACAAGTGAATTGTTCCCGGCCCTTTTCTGAGGGAAAAAAGAGGCGGGAAAATGCCGTTTCCCTTAAATTACGGGGGGGGGACAGAAATTGTAAATTAGTAAAACCGTAAACCAATGAAATGAAAGGAGGTGGAATCCCCCGCACGGGGAACAGTTTTACACAAAACGAAGAAAAGGGGACCTGTAAAAAAAAGACAGCTTTGAAATTGACATCCAATTGCAAAGGGTTGTTTTTTCTGGAAAGATTTATTTAATAAATTTGAAAACAACCCCTTTAACCCTTTTTTTTTCGGGAACTTTTCAAATCATGTGACCCAACAAAGAATTTTAAAATGTGCATTTTTTTTCTTCTTTTTGGTGCAAAAAAATATATATATATATGGCGGTCTATTGGGAGAAAAATGCCAAAACTGCTTGGAAAAAACTTTACCCCTACGGCCGCTGCTTTTTTTTTTAAAATGTAGGGGGCCCAAAACAATTTCCCAAAATTTTAAAAAAAAAAATTAAAAAGGCCCGTTCACATCTGCATTGGATGTTCTGTTCGAAAAACCCCTTTGGGCAGGGGAGGGAACCCAGATCCTTTCTGACCCGAAAACCAAATGACCCAAACAGACCCCCTGATTAAAATTTTGCCGTGATCCCAACGTACTGCGCTACTTCCAATCCATGGTTTTTTTTTTTGTTTTTCCCAAAATTTTTTTAGTGAATGGGGGCCAAAAGCTCTGCAGGACATGTAAATTGGCTTCTTAAAAAATTAGTCTTCTGTGTTTCTCAGATTGGGAGAGTAGATTGCAAGCTCCTATGGACAAGGACAGGTGGGAATAGTTATAATCCCAGAATATTCACAGAGTTCCTACAGGTACCTAAAGCACTCCCCAATCCCTTATCAATCCTGGGTATTGTGACACTGACTCAGTGGCGCACTGTGGGGCCTGCAGTTGAGTTTGGGGCAGGCTGGATCTGGCCCACAGGGAAACATGGGAAACCCTTGGAGGGCCCCTGAGCATGGCTGACCTGGAGTTTCTTTTACACTGCAAATACATCCTTGGGAGAGTCAGAAGGAAAGGGGCAAAAGGCAGAGAATAAGAGGCAAGTACAATATCGGTAGGGTGGGCCCAAAAAATCAACTCCACTGGTGGCCCACAGAAACAAATCCACAGTTGGGCCCTAGGCACCCCAGTCCAACACTCTTCTGGGGTCCTATCAGTGGAGTTGATTCTTGGGGCCCACCAGTGGAGATTATTCTTGGGGCCACCAGGGGAGATGATTCTTGTGGTCCATCAGGGGAGCTGATTCTTGGGGCCCACTAGTGGAGCTGATTCCTGGGGCCCACCAGTGGAGTTGATTCTTGGAGCCCACCAGTGGAGTTGATTCTTGGGGTCACCAGTGGAGTTGATTCTTGGGCCCACCAGTGGAGTTGATTCTTGGGCCCACCAGTGGAGTTGATTCTTGGGGCCACCAGTGGAGTTGATTCTTGGACCTCACCAGTGGAGTTGATTCTTGGACCTCACCAGTGGGGTTGATTCTTGGGACCTCATCAGTGGAGATGATTCTTGGAGCCATCAGTGGAGGTGATTCTTGGGTCACCAGTGAGTTGATTCTTGGGGTCACCAGTGGAGTTGATTCTTGGACCTCACCAGTGGAGTTGATTCTTGTGGCCACCAGTGGAGATGATTCTTGGGGCCACCAGTGGAGATGATTCTTGGGGTCCACCAGTAGAGATAATTCTTGGGGCCCACCAACAGAGATGATTCTTGGGGTCCACCAGTAGAGATGATTCTTGGGGCCACCATTGGAGCTGATTCCTGGGGCCACCAGTGGAGTTGATTCTTGAGACCCACCAGTGGAGATTGATTCTTGGGGTCTTGGGTCCCCAGTATGAAATGATTCTTGGGGCCCACCATTGGAGATGATTCTTGGGGTCCACCAGTGGAAATGATTCTTGGGCCCACCGGTGAAGATGATTCTTGGGGCCACCAGTGGAGGTGATTCTTGGGACCCACCAGTGGAGGTGATTTCCTTGGGGCCACCAGTGGAGTGATTCTTGGCCCGTCCACCAGTGAGATGATTCTTGGGGCCAACAGTGGAGGTGATTCTTGGGACCCACCAGTGGAGGTGATTCTTGGGGCCACCAGTGGAGGTGATTCTTGGGTCCACCAGTGAAGATGATTCTTGGGGCCACCAGTGAAGGTGATTCTTGGGTCCACCAGTGAAGATCATTCTTGGGGCCCACCAGTGGAGATGATTCTTGGGGCCACCAGTGGAGATGATTCTTGCGCTCCAACAGTAGAGTTGATTCTTGGGGTCACCAGTGGTGCTGATTCTGGGGGCCCACCACTAGAATAGATTCTGCAGCTCCTGTACATGTCTGCACATGTCTCTTGCTTTCTGCCCTTCCCTCTGAAAAGCAGCCTCAGGCCTGCCATGCTCAGGGGCCCACCATGGCCAAGGCCCACCAAAGTTTTTCCCTGCTCCCCTGTGGGCTAGTCCGAGTCTGCCATGCCGGACCCCCACTCTACAGATATAAGATGTATGGGTATATTGCAGTTCTGTAAAATAATTCACCTGCCTATTGATTATCATTACACAATAGGTATACGGTAGTAGCAGCCGGAGATCTCAGGGCGGGGGAGGAGGCCTCCTGATTTATTGCTAAGTGGAAAGTAAAACACTTCTTATCTTCTGTCCACAAAACGCACAAAATTAAAATAAATTAATTGCCGGCACTAATCGCTCGGGGCCACAGCAGCGGGAGGGACTGAGGCGCTTTGTTCCAGGGATATTACAGTCTACAGAGCAGCCAGGATGTGTCTGAGCTGCAAATATAACAAGCAGGGAAAGAGAGTATTAGGCCACGTTCACTCACAGCGGAAAATCTGCCGAGGATGACAATACCAGGCATGCAAAAAATCCCCTGCAGGAACATCTCATTTGCTGCTGCAGAAACTGCGTCTATTCCTTCCATATATTTCCCATTAAATACAAGCAAATCCTATTGTTGCGGATTTTGGTGCAAATCAGCTACAGATCTACAGCAAAAACATCACGTGCAAATAAAACCTGTAATAACTTATCAACTCCATGGTCCCCGCCAGTCCTTGTTCACAGGTCCTGTAATGATGAAATGCCATATTCACCTGTGACTGCTGCAACCAATCACTATCGGGACAAAAAATTGTCAAGCTGCGCTAATTATTCTGCTGGTGCAATCGCTGTGTATATACATTGCTTATCCTGTACTGATCCTGAGTTACATCCTGTATTATACACCAGAGCTGCACTCACTATTCTGCTGGTGCAATCGCTGTGTATATACATTGCTTATCCTGTACTGATCCTGAGTTACATCCTGCATTATACACCAGAGCTGCACTCACTATTCTGCTGGTGCAATCGCTGTGTATATACATTGCTTATCCTGTACTGATCCTGAGTTACATCCTGTATTATACACCAGAGCTGCACTCACTATTCTGCTGGTGCAATCGCTGTGTATATACATTGCTTATCCTGTACTGATCCTTAGTTACATCCTGTATTATCCTCCAGAGCTGCACTCACTATTCTGTGGTGCAGTCACTGTGTACATACATTACTTATCCTGTACTGATCCTGAGTTACATCCTGTATTATCCTCCAGAGCTGCACTCACTATTCTTCTGCTGTAGTCACTATGTACATACATTACTTATCCTGTACTGATCCTGAGTTACATCCTGTATTATACTCCAGAGCTGTGCTCACTATTCTGCTGGTGCAGTCACTGTACAGACATTACTTATCTGTACTGATCCTGAGTTACATCCTGTATTATCCTCCAGAGCTGCACTCACTATTCTGCTGGTGCAGTCACTGTGTAGATACATTACTTATCTTGTAATGATCCTGAGAGTTACATCCTGTATTATCCTCCAGAGCTGCACTCACTATTCTTATTGTGCATGCACTGTGTACATACATTACTTATCCTGTACTGATCCTGAGTTACATCCTGTATTATACTCCATATCTGCACTCACTATTCTGCGGGTGCAGTCACTGTACATACATTACTTATCCTGTACTGATCCTGAGTTACATCCTGTATTATACTCCAGAGCTGCGTCACTATTCTGCTGGTGTAGTCATGTACATAATACTTATCCTGTACTGATCCTGAGTTACATCCTGTATTATACTCCAGAGCAGCACTCACTATTCTGCTGGTGCAGTCACTGTGTACATACATTACATATCCTGTACTACTACTGAGATATATCCTGTCTTATACTCCAGAGATGCACTCACTATTCTGCTGGTGTAGTCACTGTTTACATACATTACTTATCCTGTACTGATCCTGAGTTACATCCTGTATTATCCTCCAGCGCTGTGCTCACTATTCTGCTGGTGCAGTCACTGTACATACATTACATTACTTATCCTGTATTATACTCCAGAGCTGCACTCACTATTCTGCTGGTGCAGTCACTATATACATACATTACTTATCCTGTACTGATCCTGAGTTACATCCTGTATTATCCTCCAGAGCTGCACTCACTACCCTTTGCGGGTGCAGCACTGTGTACATACATTACTATCCTGTACTGATCCTGATTTACATCCTGTATTATCCTCCAGAGCTGCACTCACTATCCGCTGGTGCAGTCTCTGTGTTAATTCTTTACTTATCCTGTACTGATCCTGAGTTACATCCTGTATTATCCTCCAGAGCTGCACTCACTATTCTGCTGGTGCAGTCACTGTGTACATACAGTGTAAATCAATGTAACTCAGTCATCAGTCAGAGATGTATCCCAACCCTCTCCCCTGCTCAGCCTCCTGCCCCCTGTGGAGGTGCACTTGGTCTCAGTTTCTGCCTCCCACCTAAATGCTCATTATTCGGGTAAATGAGGATATAATAAATGGTAAATAGTATAAACACTGATCTAATAGACGCGCAGGGAGCGCTCCGCACACACATTAAGAATCATAATCTCTGATAAATAGTCATGTTTGATCTCTCACAGTTTTCACTTTCAGAAGCCAAACACCCTCCCTGAAGGCAAACTCCCCTGGAAGGCGTCATTCGCACTCACACCCCGATCACTAATCTGCGGTTTGCGGGGCGGAGAGCACTTGGTTAATAACACGGAGCCTTGTATTCAGCGGTGAGATCTCTTCATTCAGGGTAATGGGGCAGAAAATGACGCCCTCCCATGAGATCAGGCTCCCAGGACAGGGAAGCTGTATTGTCAGAGGACAATGGGGCAACGAGTGCGAGCCCTCTGCCCAATCACCCAGGATAATGCGCTTCCTTCTGCCACTCTCCAGCCAGGGTCATTGCCAAATCGGACCCCCAATGAGACGAGGGCTGAGCACCAACATTATAACTCTGCGTCCAGGGATGTTATAGTATCCAAGTCTATTAGATGTGATACGATTTGCTGATCCGGTGTGGCTAAGCCTATTAGATATAATACTTTTCGCTAATCCAGTGTATTTAAGTCTATGATGTGTAATAACTTTTTGTTCACCCTTTATACTGAAGCTTATCACATATTATGTTTACTGATCCGTTGTATCTAAGCCTATCATATACAATTGAAACCAGCAGTTTCTCTCCCCTCTATATAAAGCCCCATCTGCAGGTTTTTCTCTCCTCTATATAAAGCCCCATCTGCAGGTTTTTCTCTCCTCTATATAAAGCCCCATCTGCAGGTTTTTCTCTCCTCTATATAAAGCCACATCTGCAGGTTTCTCGCTCCCTCTATATAAAGCCCCATCTGCAGGTTTTTCTCACTCTCTGACATGAAATCAGAATAAACCTTCCCCGTTTTAGGTCAATTAGGAACCAAAATTATTTCTATTTGCCAAATGCAGAATAATGAGAGAGAATTTTTATTACTTTCTGCAAAGTCAGAAGTTTCCTCCATTTCATTAGTATTTGGGAGCTTTTCCCTTAAACTGTAGGACTTGGGTCACATGTTCTGGATCCTTCCACAAGCTTCTCACAATAGTTGGTAGGAATTTTGTCCCCTTCCGCCTGACAGGACTGGTGTCACTGAGCCATGTTTGGGGCTCTCTTGCTTGCACCGGCCTTTTCAGCTTTGCCAATAAATTTCCAATAGGATTGAGATCAGGGCTTTGTGATGGCCGCTCCAAAACATTGACTTGGTTCTCCTTAACCCACTTTGTAACCAGTTTGGCAGTAGTTTCGGGTCATTGTCCATTTGGAAGACCCATTTCCACCCCAAGCTGTAACTTCCTGGCTGATGTCATGAGATGTTGCTTCAGTTTTGCCACATAATCTTCTTTCCTCATGATGCCAACTATTTTGTGAAGTGCACCAGTCCCTCCTGCAGCAAAACAACCCCACAACATGATGCTGTCATCCCTGTGTTTCAAAGTTGGGATGGTGTTATTAGTCTTCCCAGCTTCTCCCTTTTTCCTCCAAACATAACAATGGTCATTATGACCAAACAGTCCAATTCTAGTTTCGTCAGACCACAGGACATGTCTCCAAAAATGTAGGTCTTTGTTCCTGTGCATTTGTAAACATGAATCTGTCTTTTGGAGTAATGGCTTCTTCCTGGCAGAGTGGCCTTTCAGCCCATGCTGATACAGTACTCGCTTCACTGAGGATAATGACACAATCTTACCAGCTTCCGCCAGCATCTTCACAAGGTCTTTTGCTTTTGTTCTTGGGTTGATATGCACATGTTGGACTAAAGCACGTTCATCTCTGAGACACAGAACTCGTCTCCTTCCTGAGCGGTTGATGGCTGGACATTCCCATCTTGTTTGTACTTGTGTATAATTGTTTGTACAGATAAATGAGGCACCTTCAGGTATCTGGAAATTGCACCCGAGGATGATCCAGACTTGTGTAAGTCCACAAGTCTCATCCTGATATCTTGGCTGACTTCTTTAGACTTTCCCATGATGTTAGACACAGAAGCAGTGTGTTTCTGGTGTGAATTAAAATACATCCACAGCTGTGTCTCTAACTCAGATGTTGCCAATAAACCCATCAGAAGCTTCCAAAGACCTGACATCATCATATGGGCGGTCCCAGATTGCATAAAGGCGGATTCATCCCAGTGTATGGAAACTTTTGACTTTGCAGAAAGTAATAAAAATGCCTTAAAATTGCCCTCATTATTCTATAATTGGCAAATAGAAATCATTTTGGTTCCTAATTGACCTAAAACGGGGAAGGTTTATTCTGATTTCATGTCAGAGAGTGAGAAAAACCTGCAGATGGGGCTTTATATAGCGGGAGGGAAAAACCTGCAGATGGGGCTTTATATAGAGTGGATGGAAACTTCTGGTTTCAACTGCACAATACCTTTTGCTGATCCGGTGTATCCAAGCCTATCATGTGTGATACATTTTTGCTGATCCACTGTATCTAAGCCTATCATGTGTGATACCTTTTTGCTGATCCGGTGTATCTAAGCTTATCATGTGTGATCCCTTTTTGCTGATCCAGTGTATCTAAGCTTATAATGTGTGATACATTTTTGCTGATCCACTGTATCTAAGCCTATCATGTGTGATACCTTTTTGCTGATCCGGTGTATCTAAGCTTATCATGTGTGATCCCTTTTTGCCGATCCAGTGTATCTAAGCCTATCATGTGTGATACCTTTTTGCTGATCCGGGGTACCTATCAAGGATGATACTTTCTGCCTGCAGTTGACACTCTAATCAGAAAGGAGTATTTTTGTTAAATCCAATATTCCTGGAAAGCTATTGCTTTTATTTATTGCCGTATTTCTGTATTTTAGTTTGTATTTCAGCAGTCCCATGCAATAAAATATTACAAAATCTTGTCCTTCTCTAACTGTGATTAGTAAAGAGAGAAAACTCCTGAATGGCCGGGCAGACTAACCTCAGTTTACTGCAGCTGTTGCTTATCTACGTGTAGTCTCATTACAAATAATAGGTAATGACAGAATGATTGCTTTATTGTTCTTTGAACAGGACAAAATAAAGATTAGACTAGACTTCAAGGGCAATTACTAGAGCAATATATGACAGGATTATGGGTCCATCTTTATCCGTACTAGTTTCCAGTTTTCGTCCTGGTGATAATACTTACATCTCTAAGTTTCTGCTGATAACACTTACATCTCTTAGGCCATAGCCGGCCTGGAAGAGAACCATCAAGCAATCCTCTCCCTGCTGTGCTTCTAGAACTCACAGAGGGGAAGACACAGAGACAAACTCCAGAATAGCCAGACAGACCAATCTCACTTTACTGCAGCTGTTGCTTATCTACGTGTAGTCTCATTACAAATAATAGGTAATAACAGAATGATCACCCTATTATTCTTTGAACAGGACAGGATAAAAGATTAGACTAGATGGCAAGGGCAGTGACTAGAGCAATACATAAAAGGATATTGGGTTCATGTTTATCTGCATTAGTTTCCAACTTTTGTCGCACTCATCAGCTCCTGGTGATAACATTTACACCTCTCAGACCATAGCTGGCCTGGAAGATAACCATAAAGCAATCCTCACTGCCGTTATTAGAGCTACTGCTTATCTACATGTAGTCTCATTACAAATAATAGGTAATGACAGAATGACCGCTCTATTGTTCTTTGAACATGACAAGATAAAGATTAGACTTGATTGAAAGGGCAATGACTAGAACAATACACCCAATTAACAACAAGAACAACAGCAAAAACATGTAATAGTTGCACACTGCTTGTCAATAGGTGGAAAAAAAAAACATTGAAAGAAGAGTCCCTGTAACAAAAAAAATAAATAAATCACTTTAGGCTCCCAGGGATATTTCAGGACAATGATCACTATCCACTAAGTGCACAAGTATGTGATGTAGAACATGTAGAAAATGTACAATGTGTATAATAGGGCTGCAGCCCCCATCATGTAACCAGCTGCTAGTGTATCCAAGTCAGTTGTGTGATACTCCTAGATAGAGCAATACTGGACTACACAGGTATAATAAACACTGGCCAAATAGTGAGCGCAGCTCTGCAGGATAATACAGGATGTAACTCAGGATCAGTACAGGATAAGTAATGTATGTACACAGTGACTGCACCGGCAGAATAGTGAGTGCAGCTCTGGAGGATAATACAGGATGTAACTCAGGATCAGTACAGGAATAGTAATGTATGTACTCAGTGACTGCACAGCACAGAATAGTGAGTGCAGCTCTGGAGGTATAATACAGATGTAACTCAGGATTAGTACAGGATAAGTAATGTATGTACACAGTGACTGCACCAGCAGAATAGTGAGTGCAGCTCTGGAGGATAATACAGGATGTAACTCAGGATCAGTACAGGATAAGTAATGTATGTACATAGTGACTGCACCAGCAGAATAGTGAGTGCAGCTCTGGAGGATAATACAGGATGTAACTCAGGATCAGTACAGGATAAGTAATGTATGTACAGTGACTGCACCAGCAGAATAGTGAGTGCAGCTCTGGAGGATAATACAGGATGTAACTCAGGATCAGTACAGGATAAGTAATGTATGTACAGTGACTGCACAGCAGAATAGTGAGTGCAGCTCTGGAGTATAATACAGGATGTAACTCAGGATCAGTACAGGATAAGTAATAGTATGTACACGTGACTGCACCAGCAGAATATGTGAGTGCAGCTCTGGATATAATACAGGATTTACCTCAGGATCAGTACTGTATAAGTAATGTATGTACACAGTGACTGCACCAGCAGAATAGTGAGTGCAGCTCTGGAGTATAATACAGGATGTAACTCAGGATCAGTACATGATAAGTAATGTATGTACAGTGACTGCACCAGCAGAATAGTGAGTGCAGCTCTGGAGTATAATACAGGATGTAACTCAGGATCAGTACAGGATAAGTAATATATGTACACAGTGACTGCACCAGCAGAATAGTGAGTGCAGCTCTGGAATATAATACAGGATGTAACTCAGGATCAGTACAGGATAAGTAATGTATGTACAGTGACTGCACCAGCAGAATAGTGAGTGCAGCTCTGGAATATAATACAGGATGTAACTCAGGATAAGTAATGTATGTACACAGTGACTGCACCAGCAGAAAAGTGAGCGCAGCTCTGGAATATAATACAGGATGTAACTCAGGATAAGGTAAGTGTATGTACAGTGACTGCACCAGCAGAACTAGTGAGTGCAGCTTGGAGTATAATACAGGATGTAGCTCAGGATCATACAGGATAAGTAATGTATGTACAGTGACTGCACCAGCAGAATAGTGAATGCAGCTCTGGAGTATAATACAGCATGTAACTCAGAATAAGTAATGTACGTACACAGTGACTGCACCACAAATATTGAGTGCAGCTCTGGGATAATACAGGATGTAAACCCAGGATAAGTAATGTATGTACACAGTGACTGGCACCAGCAGAATAGGAGTGCAGCTCTGGAGAAAAATACAGGATGTACTCAGGATCAGTACAGGGTAAGTAATGTATGTAACACAGTGACTGCACCAGCAGAATAGTGAGGGAGCTCTGGAGTAATCAGGATGTAAATTTTAGCAAAAGTAATTTGTACCATGACGACACAGAATAGTGAGTGCAGCTTGGAATTTAAACAGGATGAACTCAGGGTAAGGTAAAAGTATTTTAAAAGTGACTCACCAGCAGAATGTGAGGCGTCTGGAAATAATTTCGGATGTAACTTTCCCCGGATAAGTAATGTATGTACACAGTGACTGCACCCCGAAAAAGGATCAGCTCTGGGATAATCAGGAGTAACCAGGATCAGTACGGGAAAATAATGTTTTAGTGCTCACCACAGAATAGTGAGGCAGCTTTGGAGTATAATACAGGATGTAACTCAGGGTCGTTAGGATAATAATTTTCAACAGTGACTGCACCACAAATAGTGAGGGGTCGGAGTATAAACAGGGGTGTAACTCAGGATCATAAGGTAAGTAATTATTACAGTGCTGCCCAGGAATAGTGAGGCAGCTTGAGTATAATCAGGGTGAATCGGATCATTTCGGGTAAGTAGTATGTAAACAGTGACTGCACCCGCAGTAGTAGTGCACCTTGGGGTTTAAAACAGGATTTGTAACTCAGGATAAGTAATGTATGTACACATGACTGCACCAGCAAATGTGAGGCAGCCTGGAGAAATTCAGGATGTAACTCAGGTAAGAAAGTATTACACAGTGACTGCACCGCAGAAAAGTGAGTGGGGAGCTCGGAGTTTAAAACGGGTGTAACTAGGTAAGTAATGTATTACACATGACTGCACCCCGAATAGTGATGCAGTCTGGAGTTTAAAAACGGGAAATTACTCAAAGGATAAGTATGTATGTACCATGACCTTTTTCCCCCGAATGTGAGTGCAGCTCTGGGGATAATAAGGATGTAACCTCGGGATAAGTAATGTATGTACAGTGACCCCAGCAGAAAAGTGGGCAGCTCGGGGGATAAAACAGGATGTAACTAGGTCAGTAAGGATAAGTAATGATGTACACAGTGACTGCACCACAAAAAGTGATGCATTTTGGGTTTTTACGGATGTAACTCAGGATCAGTACAGGATAAATAATGATGTACCCAAATGATGACCACCCAATAGTGGGCAGCCTTTGGGGAAATACAGGATGTAATCGGAATAAGGATAATAAAGTATTTACAAATATGCCCCAAAGAATAGTGATGCAGCTCTGGGGGTTTAAAAAGGATGTAATCAGGTCAGTAATGTATGTTTAAAACATACGCACCCCAGAAAGGAGTGCAGCTCTGGGTTTTTACGGTTTAATCAGGATCGTACAGGATAAGTAATGTATGTAAAAGTGACTTTTAACCAGAATAGGAAAGGGACTCTGGGGGTTTTAATACAGGGTGTAACCCGGATCGTACAGGATTAAGTAATGTATGTAAAAGTGACTGACCAGCAGAATAGTAGGAGCCTGGAGGAAATTTCAGGGTGTAAATCAGGATCAGTAAGGATAATAATGTATGTAAAGTGATGCACCACAAAGGGGGCACCTTGGGGGGGTTTTTTTTAACAGGTGTAACTCAGGATAAAAAAATTATGTACCTGATGCACCAGCAGAAAGTTTTGGGCAGCTTGGGGAAAACAGGATGTAATCAGGTAGTACGGATATTAATGATGAAAGTGACTGCACCGCGAATGTGGTGAGCTCTGGGGGTAATCAGGATGGAAACTAGATCATCAGGAAATAATGTATGAAACATTTACTGCACCAGCAGAATAGGGGTTTGCCTCTGGAGATAATACAGGTGTAACTCGGGGATCAGTCAGGATAAGTAATGTATGACAAGTGACTGCACCAGCAGAAAGTGAGTGCACTCTGGAGTTTATACAGGATGTAACTCAGGCAGTACGGAAGATTTAATATGAATGCTTGCTATGAACATTCTACTTCATCAGTCCTGCTTTCCCTCTTGATACACAGGGAGGAAATTTACTCGGTTTTGGGACGGGTGGCTGGGGTTTATTGTCGTATGGGGGGGGCGGGGGGGCAGGTTATGCCCCAAAATTATTTAGAGCCACCGCGATGCAATAAGACAAAGAGAGAGGAGTTTACAGCTTGTCATCAGCACAAAGCCGCCACTTAGCGCCACAATTTATGGCTGCCAAACCCTCTCCGTCCTAATTTATTGAAATGTCCTTGGGAAACAAACAGATGGAATAAACCAGAGGGGAATGTCAGCTCTTCAGGAAAATTCCTGTCAATTTAGGTGCAGGAACTTAACTCATCCTTTGTCTACTTTGCTAATAATGAGTCGGCGCCCTTACCCACTGAGCCTCTCCTTCCTCTGCCTTGCAAAATAAACATCGGTGCGATGATCAAGTCCTTGGGACGTCCTTGCCTCTTGTTTCTTTCTTTGTTCAGCCATTTCTTAGCTAGATCTGTTTCTGGAAAAGCTGGGTGGCGAAAACTCTTTAGGGACAGTGAGCTGCGGAGCAAGTGTCTGATGCAATGCTGATCAAGTCTTCTAGGGCCTGAAAAGGGGGTAACTTAAAGCTCAGGGGCCCCAATGCTTAAAGTGTAGTAGGGCCCCAACCTATAATATGGTTTTCTTTCTGAGGTAGAGGGGCAATTCATACCCAAGTGCCCCCACCAGTGCTGTGCTATTATTATAAAGCTAGAGAGACCATTACATCCCCCCAGTGCACCAGGGCCCATATACTGTAGTTCTGCCCCACATTTTCGCTGACTGGTGTATTAAACCCATCATTTTGAGCTCTATGCTGATTTTTTGATGTAGGCTCTCGTGGGTACTGTGTCTCGGCTGGGTAACTAAAATTTATCACAGTGATATGCCTGATGAGCCAGTGTATCTAAGCTTATCTTGTGTGATAATGTCTACCGAGCTAAGTATCTAATCTTATCACGTCGTGTGATATTGTGATCACAATTCCTGATGTAGCGCCGGTCACGGCGAGAAACGCGTTGTTAGTGATTTTATTTATGTTTGTTTTTAGAAGGTTTTAGCTCTTTTACAGAGAATGTTTTCGACCTAATACAAACTATTTATTTGCTAATACTCCACGCCTCACGGAGGTTGAATAGAGGAACGCCGGGGACCGCATTTTTCTTCTACATTCCATTAAGCTTATAATGTGTGATACTATCTGATGAGCCAGTGTTTCTAAGCACATCACATGTAGTAGGGTCTGATGAGCCAGTGTATCTAAGCTTATAATGTGTGCTACTGTCTGATGAGCCAGTGTATCTAAGCTCATCACATGTAATAGGGTCTGATGAGCCAGTGTATCTAAGCACATCACATGTAGTAGGGTCTGATGAGCCAGTGTATCTAAGCTTATAATGTGTGCTACTGTCTGATGAGGCAGTGTATCTAAGCTCATCACATGTAATAGGGTCTGATGAGCCAGTGTATCTAAGCTCATCACATGTAATAGGGTCTGATGAGCCAGTGTATCTAAGCTGATCTCATGTTATAGTGTCTGATGAGCCAGTGTATCTAAGCTCATCACATGTAATAGGGTTGATGACGTGTATCTATGCTTATCCATGTAATAGGGTTCGATGAGCCAGTGTATCTAATCTTATTATGTGTGATACTGTCTGTTGAGGTGATGTATCTCAGCTTGTTATGTGTGATAATGTCTGTTGAGGCAGTGTATCTAAGCTTATAATGTGTGCTACTGTCTGATGAGCCAGTGTACCTAATCTTATCATGTGCCATACTGTCTTCATAGCAGGGCGTCTAATCTTATTACGTGATACTGTTTCCTGAACCTGTGTATCTAATACTATCATGTGTGATACTGTCTATTGAGGCATTGTATCTAAGCTTATCATGCGAGATACTGTCTGAGGCAGTGTATCTAAGCTTATAATGTGTGATACTGTCTGTTGGGGGGTGATTCACTTGATGTGTGATATGTCTGTGAGGCGTGAAATCAAAACTTATTATGTGTGATACTGTCTGTTGAGGTGGTGAGCTCATTTTTTATGGTGATACGCCCCTTTTGGGGCATGTATCTAACTTATGTGAATACAGTTTAGGGGCGGGTTTTTCTAAGCTTATCATCTGCAATACGGTTTGTTGAGGCAGTGTATCTAAGCTTACCATATGTGATACTGCCAGTGTATCACGTGTGATACTGTCTGAGGAGGACATATGGTATATAGGTGATAACAGTAGGGTTTTACACTTTGCTGGTTTGGTCGGCCGGTGTTTAAATTCCTTATACGGCTGTAACGGCCCCTCTTTTGTATATCGGGATACAAATTCTCGGTGCCTCCGCTCCTCGGCAGCTGTCTGTCCTGGGTGAAAATAATTTTCTAAAATTAAAATCAAACACAATTCGGGTCCTTCTTTTTCCCCTTCCCGAAAAGAAAGGCCCCCCCTTCTCGGGCAAAACGGGCCGGGCCTGGGCTCCATGTTTGGGGAGGGAAAAATAGAGCTCGCCTCGTTAATTGGAGTATACGGAGACTCGGGATGTGAATATACGAGCGCACACATCGCAGAGCAATCCACCGTCATCTACTGAACCAACATGGATGCTTTGTGGCCAGAGCCTGTATCCCACACATCACTAGAGGGGCCCCATCATGGGGATAGGTGCTGCTTCCAGGACAGAAGGCGGTTTGATTCCCCTCTACACAGTGTTGGACTGGGAAGCCTGGAGGCCACCAGTGGAGATGATTCTTGGGGCCACCAGTGGAGATGATTCCTGGGGCCACCAGTGGAGATGATTCTTGGAGCCACCAGTGGAGATGATTCTTGGGGCCACCAACGGAGGTGATTCTTGGGGCCACCAGTGGAGTTGAGTCTTGGGGCCCACCAGTGGAGGTGGTTCCTGGGGCCCACCAATGGAGTTGATTCTTGGGGGCCACCAGTGGAGTTGATTCTTGGGGTCACTACCAGTGGAGTTGATGCTTGGGACCCACCAGTGGAGATGATTCTTGGGGCCACCAGTGGAGTTGATTCTTGGGGGCCACCAGTGGAGTTGATTCTTGGGAGCCACCAGTGGAGGGGAATCTTGGGGCCACCAGTGGAGATGATTCTTGGGGCCCACCAGTGGAGATGATTCTTGGGGCCCACCAGTGGAGATGATTCTTGGGGCCCACCAGTGGAGATGATTCTTGGGGCCCATCAGTGGAGTTGATTCTTGGGGCCCACCAGTGGAGATGATTCTTGGGGCCCACCAGTGGAGGTGATTCTTGGGGCCCACCAGTGGAGATGATTCTGTGGGGCCACCAGTGGAGATGATTCTTAGGGCCCACCAGTGGAGTTGATTCTTGGGCCCACCAGTGGAGTTGATTCTTGGGGACCCCCAGTGTAGATGATTCTTGGGGCCCACCAGTGGAGATGATTCTTGGGGCCCACCAGTGGAGTTTATTCTTGGGGGCCCACCAGTGGAGTTGATTCTTGGGGCCCACCAGTGGAGCTGAATCTCGGGGCCCACCAGTGGAGCTGAATCTCGGGGCCCACCAGTGGAGATGATTCTTGGGGTTCACCAGTGGAGATGATTCTTGGGGCCACCAGTGGAGCTGAATCTCGGGGCCCACCATACAACTACTGTACATGGCTTCACATGACGTTTGGCTTATGGCTCTGTTTCTCTGACTTTCTCCTTGAAAAGGAAGTCCCCACTGTCACTTTACTCTGCTCCTCTGGGGGGCTAGTCTGAGTCTGCCATGCCTGACCCCCACTCTACAGATATTAGATGTATGGGTATTTTGGAGTTGCCTGAAGATAATTCTACCTGCTTTGGTCAATACTAAAAAAGGAGTATAGTTTTATAGCAGCCAGTGATCGCCATGCCCTACAGCCCTACGCTGCCTACCCTGCTTCCCTCTGGGTCAGACTGGACACATCCTTTATGGAGACCATTCTTGTCCAGTGATTTTCTAATAATAGAGACATGGATAGAGGATTTTGCAGTTTGTAGAGTTTTCACCTAGCTCTAAGTGGAACAGAAAAGTCCTAAATTTTCTCCATTTGTAGGGGATTTGGGTGACCATGGATTGACCATGGTTGTGGTCACGCTCGTTTACCATTGTGCACTCTGGCTTGCTCATC
The DNA here is from genome assembly GCA_025379985.1 of Phyllomedusa bahiana. Taxonomy (NCBI): domain Eukaryota; kingdom Metazoa; phylum Chordata; class Amphibia; order Anura; family Hylidae; genus Phyllomedusa; species Phyllomedusa bahiana. The sequence goes on from JAODAL010022536.1 coordinate 18,770, forward strand.
CCTGACTCCTCTCTAGGACCAGTGTGCACTGGCTCTCATTTAAAGTGCAGTCACACACCCCCCAGCTTTCCCAGGAACCAATGACCGGTCACCCTAGTCTTTTTATTTTCACCTCCTGTGCTTGCGTATTGGTGCACTTAGTGTTGATTTGAGAGAGTTTCTCTGTACGATTTTCTGGTATTGACCTTTTACGTCTGACCCGTTTACAAATGAACTCTGCCTGCCCTGACCTTCGGCCTGTGATCTGTTTACGATTGAACTTTGCCTGCCCTGACCTTCGGCCTGTGATGCATTTACGATTAAACGCCACCTGCTTTGACCTTCGGCCTGTGACCCATTTAAAATTTAACACCACTTGCCTTGACCTTCGGCCTGTGACCCATATACAATTGGACACCACTTGCCCTGTCCTTTGACCTGTGACCCATTTCTGTTCGAACTCTGCCTACTCTGACCTTCGGCCTGTGAACCGCTTTCGATTGAACTTAACCTGCCCTGACCTTCAGCCTGGGACCATTTGCAATTGAACTCTGCCTGCCCTGACCTTCTGCTTCTGACCTGACCACTTCTCTGCCTGACCCTTCTGTACCCGTCACCATAAGTGACCATGTCGGAGTTAGCACACTAAAACTTTCCGGCAGCGAAGTCCAGATCCTTTCTATGAGAGGTTGAAGAAGACTTGCTCAACATTGCAGGAGCTGTTGGTCGAATTGCCTAGGTCAGCCCCTTTTCTCGCACAGGGCCACCCCTGGCCCATGCCGGAACGGCCCAAAAAGGGTGCACCGCCCATTTTTTTTTTGGGGGGGGGTTACACCCAAAAAAAAAAAAGCAAGGGGGGGGGGGGGGGGGGGGGGGGGCCCCCCCCCTACTTACTGATTGCGCTTTTATTTGTCAGGAGTACTTATATATATCACGCTCCAGGATCAATATATATTTTATAATTATAGTTATTATGTTGTGAAATTATTTATGGTCCCATTTTATTCTATTTTTTTTCCCACAAACTTGTCTTATACCATATACTTGTTTTTATGACAATATGTTCTCAATAAAGCATTTTGAAAAAGTTAAAAAAAAAAACAAAAAAACAGGAGACTCTTTAGCTCTCCTCCTCAATATGGCCCTGCACCAAAACTTGTGGGTCTACCTACTCATGACACATATCAGCTACATTAACAGAATATATTCAGTCCTAGGATAATGGCAGCGACCCTGAATTCTCCAATTCTCACCCCCCTAAAAGGAATGCAAAGAATTCCCCTTGATGTACTTCCTCTGTAGTTTAGAGCAGGTTGGTCACATGAATATGGAGGTTGAGCTGTTATCATTGTATATAGGAGGCGGCTGGTGTGGAATAGCTGCTCTTATCTCCCAGAATAAAGGTTCCCATTATCTTATCAGAAGTATAAATCAATCCTGGAATCCGCCGTGGGCAGCGTTATCAAAATGAGACGAGTGCACTGTGCCCTTACGCTTTCCACCCATTACACAGGACAGGCCTGCGATGACCACAGTGTTGTGCTGCGGATTCGGGGGCACTTTCAGCGATTCAGTTCGGGTTTGTAAAATCTGCAAAAGAATGACTCTAGCCCTGAGTTGGAGTTAGGGTTAACTTGGCGAGCTAATAAGTTCCTGTGCGGAACAACCCTAATTCAACCAAATGTGTAAAAAAAAAGCTGCCCCAAATTAGAGTTAGGATTACAGGTAGAGTTATGGATAGGGTTAAAGGGGTTGTCTTACGACATTGATTCATCTCACCTCAGTCCTGTTTTCTTGGTTTCATTTTGAATTCAGGGGCGTGTTTACTGGCTTCTACTAGGCTGCAGTAGAAGCCAGGACTGTAGCTATAGCAACCAGTGCTAGTAGACTATCAGGAGAGATCAAACAGGTCTGTAGCTATAGCGACCTGAGGAGCTGATGCATCCCATACAAGAGGGGATATCTCAGAATGGGTTAGGGATGCTGTTAATGGACACATATTGCAAAGTGACTTGTTTTTGCAAGATCTTTAAAACAAAAAACAATCCTTGTAGTGAGACAACCCCTTTAAGGGTAGAGAAAAAAAAATGGGATTTTCTCTAACCTTATCTGTAACTCTAACTCTAGTTTGGCTTCTTTACTGCCTTCTTTGGGTTCGCTTACTGTTTCGGCTAGTGCGGCGGTGCTCCCGGTGTGGGGTCACTTCTGGCTCCACGTCACTTCCTGTAATCCCTATGTTATGGTAACCGGAGGTGACGCTACACGGGATGTCAGACCAGAAGTAATACTGCACCGGGAGCCTCGCTGGACCAGCAGCCCCACAGAGCAGTTAAACTGTACACACCCATAAAAAACCCAAAGTCCAATTTAGGGTTACAGGTTCTCAACATAACTAACCCAAAGTATTTTTACACATTTGGTCAAACTTAATCACCTGTTCCAACCAATTATAAGATGCATCATATCAGTCAGTGGTCTCTAAAACATGGCGTCTGAGGTGCTGGGGAACTACAACTCCCAACATAGTCTGGCAAACTTAAGCTGTAATAAAAGGTGGTGTCATTAGGGCCAGACAGCACCGCTACTATGCAGAACTCAAGAGCCTACAAACCATAGAGGCAATCCATGTAGCTGCTATGGGCCCAATAAGAGGATCCTACAGACCACAGAGCCATGCCACGTAGCTGCTGTAGGCCCCATAAGATGAACCTACAGACCATAGAAGCAGCTCCTATAGCTGCTATGGGTCCCATGTAGTAGCTTCTTTGGTGGGCCCCAAATATCAACTCCACTGGTGGACCCAAGAATTATCTCTACTGGAGGCCCCAGGAAATCAATCTCACTGGTGGCCCCAAGAATCAACTCCACTGGTGGGAACCAAGAATCAGCTCCACTGGTGGGAACCAAGAATCAGCTTCACTGGTGGGAACCAAGAATCAACTCCACTGGTGGGCCCCAGGAAATCAATCTCACTGGTGGCCCCAAGAATCAACTCCACTGGTGGGAACCAAGAATCAGCTCCACTGGTGGGAACCAAGAATCAGCTCCACTGGTGGGAACCAAGAATCAACTCCACTGGTGGGAACCAAGAATCAGCTCCACTGGTGGGACCCAAGAATCATCTCCACTGGTGACCCCAAGAATCATCTCCACTGGTGGGAACCAAGAACCACCTCCACTGGTGGGAACCAAGAACCAGCTCCACTGTGGGAACCAAGAATCAACTCACTGGTGGGAACCAAGAACCACTCCATGGTGGGAACCAAGAATCAGCTCCATGGTGGCCCAAGAATCAGCTCCACTGGTGGCCCAAGAATCAACTCCACTGGTGGGCCCAAAATCAGCTCCACTGGTGGCCCAAGAATCAACTCCACTGGTGGCCCCAAGAATCAGCTCCACTGGTGGCCCCAAGATCAACCCACTGGTGGACCCCAAGAATCATTTTCACTGTGTGGCCAAAGAATCAACTCCACTGGTGGCCCCAAGAATCAACTCCACTGGTGGCCCCAAGAATCAACTCCACTGGTGACCCAAGAATCATCTCCACTGGTGGGTCCAAGAATCAACCAAGATCCAGAGGTTAGGGAGCCAGGGGAGCATAAGGAAGTGCAAGCCTCTGCCCAGCTATGAGGTGGCTATAAAACATTTGGCTGGCGGGGCTTTAGCCACTTTTCCTAGTACACAGAGGCCGGGGCTATAGTTGGTGTCACCTCTCCTCCTTCTTTGACCTCCTCAGGGAAACTAAACCGTTGACAATTCCTGACATTGATTTTCACTGAGGAACATGAAGCGCTCATTGTCCGCTCCCCAGGGAGCCATGAAGTGGAAAAACCGATAAATCCTAGCAGGACAGCAGCATCCTGAGGACAGTGTATATAGCACAGTCCTAAGGGTACAGACGCACCTGTACACAGCCCTCAGGGGCCACAGACCCACCTGTACACAGCCCTCAGGGGCCACAGACCCACCTGTACACAGCGCTCAGGGGCCACAGACCCACCTGTACACAGCGCTCAGGGGCCACAGACCCACCTGTAGGCACCTAGCAGGACCACAGACCCACCTGTACACAGCCCTCAGGGGCCACAGACCCACCTGTACACAGCGCTCAGGGGCCACAGACCCACCTGTACACAGCCCTCAGGGGCCACAGACCCACCTGTACACAGCCCTCAGGGGCCACAGACCCACCTGCAGACCTGGATGTGCTTATGTTTTCTTCATGGAATGTTTATATTTTTATGTACAGATATTTTAGCAGTAAGCAGCAACATTGTCTCCCTGTATCTACTGTATCTATACAGATCTGCAACATCCCAGCAAATCCTCATTTGCTTATTTCACTTTTTTAATACTACAATAGTGATCAGCAGAGGCTGGGCCAGGATTTATCTGCTGGATTTACTGTTGTCACCACAGACAGTGCACCTTGTATGGAGATCTAACTCATGGATAGTGGCAGATGTCATGTACCTGCTATACAGGGGCCAGAAAAAGGACACCTACCTGGTATACATCAGGATAAAGATTTCCTAATGCAAGTAGATAGATAGATACAGAGACAGATAGATAGATAGATAGATAGATAGATAGATAGGAGATAGATATGAGAGATAGATATGAGATAGATAGATAGATATGAGATAGATAGATAGATAGATAGATATATAGATATGAGATAGATAGATATGAGAGATAGATATGAGATAGATATGAGAGAGATAGATAGATACGAGATAGATAGATAGATAGATAGATAGATAGATAGATAGATAGATATGAGATAGATAGATAGATATGAGATAGATAGATATGAGATAGATAGATATTAGATAGATAGATATGAGAGAGATAGATAAATAGATAGATATGAGATAGATAGATAGATATGAGAGAGATAGATAGATAAATAGATATATAGATAGATAGATAGATAGATATGAGATAGATAGATATGAGATAGATAGATAGGAGATAGATAGATAGATAGATAGATAGATAGATAGATATGAGATAGATAGATATGAGAGAGATAGATAGATATGAGAGAGATAGATAGATATGAGATAGATAGATAGATAGATAGATAGATAGATTATAGATAGATAGATAGATAGATAGATAGATAGATATATAGATAGATAGATATTAGATGGATAGATATGAGAGAGAGATAGATAGATAGATAGATAGATAGATAGATAGATAGATGGATACATAGATTTGAGATAGATAGATAGATAGATAGATAGATAGGAGATAGATAGATAGATATGAGATAGATAGATAGATATGAGATAGATAGATAGATAGATAGATGCTATAGATAGATAGATAGATAGATAGATAGATATGAGATAGATAGATAGATAGATAGATAGATAGATAGATAGATAGATAGATAGATATGAGAGAGATAGAGAGATAGATATGAGATAGATATGAGATAGATAGATAGATAGATAGATAGATAGATAGATAGATAGATAGATAGAGAGATTGATATGAGATAGATAGATAGATAGATATGAGATAGATAGATATGATATAGATAGATATGATCTGAGATAGATATATAGATATGAGATGGATATGAGATAGATAGATAGATATGAGATGGATATGAGATAGATAGATAGATATGGATAGATATGAGATAGATAGATAGATAGATAGATAGATAGATAAATAGATAGATACTAAATATATATAAGGAAGCAATGGACATGTAATATTTTTTATTACAACCTGTATAAACTGTTGCTCCACGTGTCCCACCCTCCATGTTGGGTCCTTGTACTCACCGTGCAGTTCGGGCCCCCGGTGCAGGAGCAGCCCAGCCCTCAGCCAGTGCTCCAGGGGCAGGGAGGCGGCTTTGATGTGCTCTGGTCCTGGGGCAGGAACCCCTGCGAAGCCAGTGTATGGGAAGTGAGGGTGCTGCACGGTGCCCAGGGCGGGCATGTGGTACAGAGGAGCAGGGTACAGTCCGTGCAGGGGCAGGAACCCATTTTTAGGGTACAGCTGCGATATGGGGGCAGACTGCGCTAGACCAAGCTATCTGCCCTGAGCTGGCACCACTCTGGTGCTCTCTTCAGCCATGAGGGCATCTCTGCGAAAGTTCTGTGTGTTTTCCATGACTTTCTGCATGGCTGTAGGAGTATTGGAGTCCCAGTCTCTATAGATCTCAAGGTTTGATGTGATGAGCAGGGGCCAGTGATTGCAAGCTCTGTGGTTCCCTGAATATTCTTAGTAGTAACAGGCCCCGGAGTAATAACTCATGTTGGGGCGACCAGCAGGCAGGCTCGGGTCAGGCTTGTACCTACAAAGTAGGGATTGAACGATCTCCTATAATGCTTTCAGCAGGATGTGGGATAATGAGACATCTTGAGGTTCCTAAGATGTGGATAGGAGCTGCAGAGAGGAGGATGGGGTAGTAGTCCCTCGTCTTATTGACCAAGGCTTGAGGCTCTGGAGATCTTTAATGACAAGGGTTAAATAATTGCAAGCTCTGTGGTTCCTTGCAGGCAGACCTGGTAGATCTTGAAGCTGCAAGAGGATGATGAAGTGATAGTCCTTGGTTTACTGACTAAGGCTTGAGGCTCTGGAGATTAGGGTTAATTGCAAGCTCTGGGGCTCTTTGTTGGTGGATGTTGCAGTTACAGAGAGGATGATGAGGTGGTAGTCCTTGGCTTACTGACTAAGGCTTGAGGCTCTGGAGATCGTTCAGTGATTAGGGTTGATTGCAGGCTCTGGGGCTCCTTGTTGGTGGATGTTGCAGCTACAGAGAGGATGATGAGGTGGTAGTCCCTTATCTCATTGACCAGGGCTTGAGCTTCTGGGGATCACTCAGTTACAAGGGTTAAATACTTGCAGGCTCTGTGGTCCCTCTCAGCTCTTTAGCAATGACTCCAGTAGATCCATTCAGCACATCTTGGGGCTGCAGGGAGGTGAGCGGAGCTTCTCTTCTTCTTCTTGTCTTGTTTGTTGCAAATTAATGTAATTTAAATTAATTTGGTAGAAATGCATCCACTCCGCAAAGTTCCTGGTAGTTTGCAGGTCCCCTGCCGAGTCCCTGCTGCTCCCCCAGTCCCTGTCTTGTGTCCTGCAGCTCCAGCTCCTCATTGGTTGTCACACAATTACCTCAGCCCCTGTGTAAGCGGCAGCAGGACAATCTACTAATGAGCTAATTACCTCTCATTGCCACAAGCCAAACCCCCTGGAGAGCAGATCCCGGCAGGTCCGTCCTCTCAGGGTCCAGCTCTGCAGCCAAGGACCAGGACAGAAGGTGGTGGCACAAGGCAGGGTCCCAGCAGTAGTGGGGGCAGAGCTGTGTTAACCCTTCCTGTGCCTAAGATGCTATAACATTTACCACCTCTATCAGTGGAGGAAGTAGTGCAGGCATCAGTCAGGGGGAGGCTGGAGGTTGTAGTCATAGCTCGTACTTTATACAGATCACCATAAAGCAATGCACAGAAAGTTAATATATAATCACGGGAGCAGAGGTGTTTGTGGTGAGAGCAGTCATCCTGGCAGCTGCCCTGGTGCTGAGTGATGAAGAATTATATATATAGCTAACAATGCAAAAACTGGTTAATAAAGCCAACATGTATAAGGACAGTATGTAACAATGTAGCAGAATAAGGATAGCATGTAATAATGTAAGAGTGTAACATAGAGCAATGTGTAAGGATAACATGTAACAATGTATAAGGATAGCATGTAACAATGTATGAGTGTAACATGTGGCAATGTATAAGGATAGCATGTAACAATGTATGAGTGCAACATAGAGCAATGTATAAGGATAGCATGTAACAATGTATAAGGATAGCATGTAACAATGTAAGAGTGTAACATAGAGCAATGTATAAGGATATCATGTAACAATGTATGAGTGTAACATAGAGCAATGTATAAGGATAGCATGTAACAATGTATAAGGATAGCATGTAACAATGTATGAGTGTAACATAGGGCAATGTATAAGGATAGCATGTAACAATGTATGAGTGTAACATAGGGCAATGTATAAGGATAGCATGTAACAATGTATAAGGATAGCATGTAACAATGTATGAGTGTAACATAGAGCAATGTGTAAGGATAGCATGCAACAATGTAAGAGTGTAACAATATATAAGTATAGCACATAACAATGTATAAGGATAGCTTGTATCAATGCATGTGGTAATATATACGGATAGCATGTAACATGTTAACATGTAACAATGAGTGAAGATAATGTACAAATGTTTGGGTGTAACGAAACAATGTATAATAAGCATTTAATATCCATCTCATATCTATCTATCTATCTCATATCTATCTATCTATCTAATATTTAATCTTGGCACCATATAGATAGGGTTCACTACTACAATAATCGTGTCTCGTTGTGATTATGGTTTTATTCCACATTATTATACTTGGAATTCAGAGGATAATAGGTGAAGCTGTTGCTGTGTCCTAAGTTTTCCAGTCTCTGAAGCCCCCATCTTCCAGGTGAGTCTCTGCTAGGCAGGGGGTGTCTATTGTTACAATGTAATGAGAGCTAATTAGTCCTGTCAAGGTGTCTGATCTGCCTGAGAGAGCAGACCCTTGTGCAGCGCAGCAGCCAGATAAGACAATCTCCAGTATAAGAGGCGGCTCTATAAACTGGTTATTATCACTTATGACTGGTCCCTGCTATAGTGACAATGTCTTCTTTGTTGCAGTCTCGTCATGTTCCGCCTGACTCTGCCTACACATTGCCCATCACTAATCAGAGCACTTCCCTGTGCCCAACAGCTGCTGCACTGGCCAGAAAACCATAAAACAATTATATGACAATTTGCTAAAGGTTACAATTTCCCAAGCATTGATATCAGGGCAGAACCGTCATAAAGAGGCAAACAAGGATTATTACATTTATATAAGGAAGATAAACATCACTGACAGTTAAAGAGAAACGTACAACTAACAATAATGATACATAACATATAATAAAATATCAATAATAACTAATAATGATACATAACATATAATAAAATGTCAATAATAACTAATAATGATACATAACATATAATAAAATATCAATAATAACTAATAATGATACATAACATAATAAAATATCAATAATAACTAATAATAAACTAGAATAAAATGTCAATAATAACACATAATATAATTCATAAACTATAAAAAAGTCAATAATAAATAATAGTAATAAATAACATAATAATCCACAAACCATAATAAAATGTCAATAATAATAACTAATAATAATAAAATAATAATTCATAAACCATAATAAAATGTCAATAATAATAATAATAATAAATAACATAATAAACTATAATAAAATGTAAAGCACAATATTTATTATTATTATTTATTATTAGTATTATTAGAATTGTTATTATTATTAGTAACACTAGTATATAACATAATTAATAAACTATAATACAATGGCAAATACCATAACAATAATAGTAATACATATAATATTAATAATACCTAAAATATAATAAAATGACAAGTAAAATACTAATAATACCTAGAATAAAATGCATGAAATATAACAAAATATTAAGTGCTATAATAATACATGCAATATAATGAAGCATAAAATATAATAAAACAAGTTAAATAAAAAATAAATAAAATATAATAAAACATCAGGTAAAATGATAATAATAATGCATAAAATATAATAACATTTGAAGTCAAAATGAAAAAACAAATAAAATGAAAATCCATTAAAATGATACAAAAAATGCTAAAACAACTGAGAGATATTGTGGAGTGGGACTTAAAATGTAAGTATTATTATTGCTATCAGTGCACTTTATAGGAAAATTCTAGTGAGACTAAATAAAAACATGATTAGTAATTAAATTATTAATTGTTAATATATTTTAAAATTATTAAGATAGAATAGAACGTGTATTTAGTGTATAATTTTGATGACTAAATCATTGACATTTAATGCAAATAAAACATACATACAGTAATAACAATAAAATAGAAATTCCTTTAGTTTCTATATTCTTTTCCTGTTCTTTATTTTGTATTATTAATAGTATTATTTTGTTTCAATTATTTTTTCTTGTGTTTTTATTATTGTTGTTATTTTAATCATCATTATTATGATTGAACTATAAACAATTAAGTTTGATAATCCTACTATAAGACAATACAAGTATTTTGGTACAATATTAACAATCTTAACTTTACTATAATACACACATTATATGAGAGAAAGAGAGAGAGAGATTACTATAATAGTAATAGTAACTGTAAGTACTATTAGTAGTATTATATACCCTAAAATTAAATATATGAACCCTTTTGGAAGAAAATCACATTTTATTTAAAGAAATATTCATAGCAATAATTATTTTTGCACTGTATTATTAATATTTTACAGTAATTGTTCTACAATTCACAATGAAATCTGCAAATCCAATAAGAAGACAATAAGACAATATAGAGAGAACAGGTAGAAATTAGATGAGTGATAAATATAATAATCTTGTTTTCAGCATTATTGGTTTTTGATTATGTACATTGTTATTAAGGTAGTTTCACACGTTGCAGTTTTGCAATAAAATGCTACCAAAATGCACATTTTTTTTCAAGCTTTTTTAAAATTTTTGGGCAAAATCTGCAGCATCCAGATGTCAGTAGGGAAGCATGTAATGCACTACAGATGCTGCTTTTTTTCCTTTGGGTGTGTTTTTTGGATCAGTATCAGTTTTTTCTACATGCAGCATGCTGGAGGTGTAGCGTTAGGCTGTTTGTGGCATTTTTCTCTTAATAGATCTCCATTGTTTTTCTTTTCATCCAAAAATGCATGAGTGCATAGATGTTGTATTTTTGCAGTGCTTTTCCACACAGCAAATCATATAATGGATCACATGATTTCTGATAGGGAAATACACACCAAAAAAAACCTGCATGCAACAGTACACACTTTTTTTTTTTTTTTTTTGCACAAGTGCTACAATAAAACTGCCATTAAATAAACATCACTTGCAGCTTTAAAAATAAAGCTTGCAGACTTTATGGGACATAGAAAACCACTTATTTTTGTAGGTTGCTTCCTGGTGTTTTAATTTGCCTAAAAATTATAATGTAGCATGTTGTAGGTAAGGTTTCTCTTCAGGCTTCTCTATACCATTTAAAACTTTGCAAGAATTGACTAAATAAAAATATGCCTCATACAAATGTCTGTAAACTTGCATGAAATATATGGTGTTCTAGCAAAAATCACAATAACAGACCCAGATCTGTTAAGCTGCAAATGCCTGGAGAGACACTCAGCATCATGATGCAGAGGCGATGAAAGTGTCAGTCACATGCATGGGATTGTATCAGCAGGGCTGTCTGTGCTATGTGGTGTCAGGCTTCTAGGTGACCTGTAAATTATTTTTTATGATGGGACCTGTTATTTAGACTTGTGTATCAAAGTAATTGATTATGATTATAGTTATAATGAAGGGAATACAGTCCAATAACCAGTATACAGAGTGTAATAGGGGCAGCAATACGACCAGACCCATGCACCTAAAGAGCTTCAGGGGGCACGGAAGGGACTCACAAATCTTCTCATTGTTATCACTTACATTGTCTATCATGTTTCTGAATTTTATTAATATTATTATTTCAGCATTTAAATTGATATAATAATAATCTAAACTAGTATCTAGATTTCTACCATTATATACTATGTGCACCATCTGCATGTTCTGCCTCAAGCATGTCAAATAAAATAAGATGTAAGATAATTTGTTCCATTAATTTTATGTGCAAAATAAACATCTTAAGCATAAGCAAGAAACATATTCTATGTACTAGTACTTATCTCATCTAATCGCTATCTATATCATATTCTATCAATACTTTATTTACAATTTCTGTATATTCTCATATTGTATATGGCATGTCTCTATTTTAGTTAGCTATCTATCTATCAATCTATCTTTCTATCTAATCTATCTATCGATCTATCTGATGATATTTTTAGAGATAGAAAATGAGACCTTCATTTTTCCTCTACTATCTATCTCATACTCCTTTCTATCTACATATCTACATCGTTATCTATATTATTCTTACTCTATATATCTTTCCTATCTATTCTGATTAGATATTTAGAGATAGAAATGAGACTCTCATATCTCTCTATCTATCTCTTATCTATCTTTTCATATCCTATCTATCTATCTATCTATCTATCTATCTTCTCACATATCTACTATACTATTCTTATTATCACATCTATCTCCTATCCTATCTCCTATCTATCTATCTCATAAAATCTATCCTATCATATATATTATCTTTCTAATATATCTTTATATCTATCTCATATTCTATCTTTCTATCTCTCATTATCTATCATACCTAATCTATCTTATATCCTATCTATCTATCTCAATTAATCTATCTATCTATCTATATCTATTATATTATATATCTATATCTATCCTATCAACTAATCTCATATCTTATCTATCTATCTATCTATATATTCTTTCTATCTAAATTAGCTTATCTATCTTTCTAATATTATCTTTCTCACATATCTATCTAATCTCATATCTATTATCTATATCATATCCATCTATCTCATTATCTATCTATCTTTCTCCATATCTATCTATCGTATCTAATAATCTATCTATCATATTTTTATCTATCTATCTATCTCATTTGCTATCTATTCTCTTATCTATCTCCTATCTATCATATATATCTATCTCATTCTATTCACTATACTATATATCTATCTATTATCTTTTATCTAAAGCAATAGTGGACAGAAAAAAGGACCTTCGGCGAACATATGGTAAATAAAAAGTACCGAAAAGGTAGGCAATATTATTAAAACTCACCTGCATATAATTTATTTTAAAAGGTGACCATTAAATCTCTCAATACTAAACACGCAAAGTAATTATAAAAAGGGTCCAATAGCGTTTTCGCGCTACAATATCTATCTATCACATGATTTATTATCTCAGGATCATCTTATCTATCTCATATCTATCTTCTATACACTTGTTGTCTCATATCTATCTGTTAGTCTCGTATCTATCTCATATCTATTCTCGTTAGTCTGTTTCTTATAATCATATCTGTCATGTATCTTACATTTAACCCTATCATATCTACTTAAAGTTGACATTGCATAACTAGATCTGTTCTTCCATATGCTTTTTAGATATTGTAGTCTAATGTCCCATATTTATCTCTGTTGTCACATTTATCCTATACTTTCTGTATTGTGATACTACCTCATATATATAGATTGATTCTATATATATTTACCTAGGATTTTTTTTTTCTCTACTTTCATCTAGATCACACAATTTATATATATATTCTATCTCATCTATACCTATCGTATAACTATACTATCTATACTATATCTATCCTATCTACCTATCTATCTATCCTATCTATCTCATATCTATCTATCCTATCATATTATCTATCCTATATTATCTATCTATCTCTCTATATACTATCTATCTTCATATCTATTATCTCTATCTACTCATTAATTATTATCTATCTCTCTCTATCTATCTCTCTCACATATCTATCTCTCTGTCTCATATCTATATCTATCTCTTATCTATCTATCTTTATCATCATATTCTATCTATTATATATCATCTATCGTCCCATATCTATTCTATCTCATATCTATCTATCTTGTCATATTATCTATCTCATATCTATCTATCTACCTAATCTATCTCTCTCATATATCTATTTAGCTATCTATCTTGTTATCTATCTCATTCCATATCATCTATTCTCATTTTATTATCATATCTATCTTCTATCATATCTATCTATCCCTATATCTAATCTATCCCATATCTATTATCTATCTCATATCCCATCTATTCATATCTATCCTTCCTATCTATCTATCAATTATCTATCTATCTATCTATCTATCTTCTATTTATCTATCTATAAATAGACGCCCAGGTCAGAGGAAAAAAGAGGACTTGGGCTCTTGTGAAACTTTAAATCGAGGATTTACTCCAGAGGGCGTTTCGCGCCAGATCCGGTGCTTATCTCTTTTCCTCTCGACCGGTCGTTGCTTCTACGTCTTCCCTGCACTGACTGAGCTCAGCCCGTGCAAGTAAAGGACCGCAGGTTGCCGTGCTTGGAGCTTTTAAACGTGAGCCTCTTAAAAAGTTCCCCTTGCCGATTCGGTCCACATTTTTTATCAGACTTTGCTGATGCTAAAGGGTTACAAAATTAGTACTCGACCTGACACATTGGTGCCTCTCACCTCCTTAAACCAGCCTGGAGTTGTGCGGCTGATCATCAGGCTCAGCAGGGCATTGCTTACTATGCAAGCGCTCATCAATGTAGGTGATGGAGGACCAAAGGACGTTCCATTTCTTTGCAACTTTTCTGTGAACTCTTCCAGTCTCTATCGTATCTGATACAACCTGCTTGATGTCACTAATGTGACACTTCTAAGCTCAGTCGGCCACTTCCGTCTGGAGCTCCTGCTTGAAGCATGGCTATGGAGAGGTCCCTGTGATTCCATTTGTAAGGTGCTTGTCTGGGTTCTCTGATGTCTCATCTTTGTGAACAGCAGGCATGAGGAGGACGGTTTTAATCACCCAATTCACATTGATCCCCATAAATTTATTGGGTGATTCAGGGATACACAAAAACCTGTTGGGAAATTTCCGTTATTATGCTCCTTGTTAGCAATCACGAAGTTGTTCAGAAAGTCCTGAAACCCTGAACAGTTGTATGAGTGCATATGAAAGTGAGAGATGGGGCATTAAGAGCATTTATAAAAAGGTTCAAAGAAATTTTTTGTTCATCCTGAAATTTTAACCTTAAGCCCAAATATTCCAAAACTTTTTGTGAGAGGTGTAGGTAGTGTATACAACAGTTGTCACGTGCTCGGCTTGTATCACTGTGGGGGAAATGTGGCCTGTCCTCAATGATAACTCAAATAGACATCAATGTCATAACACTGGCCAAACAAAAATAAGACGGACACCCCTAAGTGACAGCAAAAGAGAGTACACCCTCTAAGTAGACAGCAATAACGTCAGGGAGGACACCCCTAAGTGGACACGCAAAAGTGCGAAAGTACATCCCTAAGTGAACAGCATAAAGTAGAGAGGAAAACCCTAAGTGGCAACAAAAGTGAGTTACATCCCTAAGTGGACAGCCAAAAGTGAGTACCAAACCCCCTGATGACTCACAAAACGTGAAGTACATCCCTAAGTGGACAACACAAAGAGCCGCCGGAGTACACCCCTGAGTGAGCAGCAAAAGTGAGTACACCCTGTGCGTATACCACAAAAGTGTGTAACCCTGAGTTGGACAGAGCAAAAGTGCGAGTTACTCCCCTGACGTGACCACAAAAAGTGTAGTACACCCCTGCTAGTGACAGCAAAAGTGAATGACACCCCTGAGTGAACCCAAAAGTGATTGTACACAGTATTTACAAACTGTGAGATCCTGTTCTCTGCTGAACACACTGTGTACCCCTACCACACCATCATCCCCATCCCTACTTAGAATTGCTGAGAAATCGACTTATTCTCCCCTGGCTCCCCACCACGCTCCATCCCCACATTATTAATCAGGGGCCATTTTCTGCCTCCAGGACTGTGCTGATTACCTAGCTTTCCCCATGCCACAATTTTACCCCAAGGGAACTCACGCACTCGCGGTAAACGACCACTGTACGTCCCCGCTCCACTCCGCCAACCCGCCCAGCAACAAGACGACCGATCCCGTTATTGATTTATGCCCCACGCACGCTTGTACTCTCGCCATTCTCGCGACTCACGCTTTCTCTTCACACACGCGCACGCGCCCTCGTGTGGAGCTCGTCTATACTGGCGACCAATGACACGCGCCACTCACCGCTCGCGCTCACCCCCAAATCGCTATCAGCTACGCACACTTCACCACACGACACCCCCACCCCCCCCGCCCAGTGCTCCCGTCCGCGCCGCGAAGACCACCGCTCTTCCCGATCTTAACGCATGTCACTATAACGCGCATACCATCTCCACATTTGATTCTGCCAGCTATTGCACCTGATTTATCTAGGGGTACCTGCACTATTCCCGTTTAGCGTGTCAACCAACCACTACCCGACCCTGGAACTTGTTTCCCACAAAAACAATCTCCTCCAGGCAACGGTTCCAACCATGACCCCCGCGCCCTCGCCCCTCCCCTCGCCTCTCCTTCTGATCCCCCGGTGTGCTTTTTATTTATCTCTCTTCCCCCACCGTCAACAACATCGACGAGTCTACCACTTTTCTGTACGACGGCTATCAAAAATAGCTCGTGCTTACACTCAGAGACAGACGATGCCATGACTCATCAGGGCCTCACGCCCGATAGCGGCCTCTCGCGCCACCATCCACCACTCCCCCCCACGGCAACGGTTCGCGCCGCGGTCGCGCGCGCAGGCGGGTTTGTCGCTTCTCGCCACGCTCCCTCTACCCCCACCCCCATGGAAACTATGCCCGAAAATGCGCCTAACTGCGGTTGCTCCCCCCTCCGCATCGGACCAAACCTCCCGTCGCACGCCCTCGTCCCCGCCTCAGCCACATACGCACTTTCGCCGCCCAGCACTGCCTAAACCACATCGCGCGCGCTCAAGCAACAGCGCACTTCCAATGTTCCTCCGCTCGCGCTCGACGGACTCAGAACTTGTGCATTGTCCCCCCTCAATGCGCCCACCGACCCGCGGGGGTGGGCCTAGTGCGCACTTCGCCTCTCTCGCGGCGCCGATCGCTCAAAGCACACACACACCCCCCCCCCCCGCGGCCGTGCGTATTTACTGTGCCCCCCACCCCCTGCCCTCAAACAACCGATGATACACGGGCCACGACGCGGTAAACCCCCACGCACCAGTATCCTTCGCGCCATGTGCATAGGCGCGGGAACAAACGCCTCACCCTCAACCCGCACGTACGAACACGCTCCTACCGGCTTGCTACTATTTTTGTCACCGTTTGCCAATTGGCGAACGGACTTTATCACAAATATGTACAGAGTCCCTTAACAGAGATTAGACAATGTAAAGTCACGCAGCTCAGCTACCAGACAGTCAGCACCAGCTCACAATCGCAGCGGCAGAATTCTATCACACACGCGCGCGAGCGCCATAAATCTGGTGCACCTCGGTCTAAAAAGCCCTGCGACGCAGTCACGCCTCCCTCGCGCGCGCGTGCTCCAACTTAAAGCGTTCGGCCGCGCAACAGCACTTTCACGCTCAGCTCGAAAAATGCGACACTCCTCGCGTCTCGCGCATCATTTATGTTGCCTCGCGCGTCTCGCACACTCACCCCTTTTCCTATACAATCCTCCAAATCATCATTATCACTATGAGGTTACACGCCACCCTCACGCGCAATTGGATCATACGGCCACTAGGCCCCACTCGAGCGACGCGCTCAGCTGTCCGCTCAATAATCCCACATAGTAACATGTCGGCAACATATGTCTTTGTTAAGCCTCATATTTTCGCTGCCCTGCACACACTCTCGCCTCGCTCCCGATCGCAATTGCCGCGCCACTTGATAAATCTGCACTCTAATGACACGCGATACAACCCGCAGCAGGAACTCAATGGCGAATGCCATAGCTCGTCGCACTCAGATCAAAGCGTAGCTCCATCACACTCTCAGTCATCTCCGCTCTAATTCCCAGCCACCGTGCTGAAAAATGCATACTCTCATCAAATCGTATCCTACCTAAATCGCGCGACTCGACAACTCTCGCTCCTCACAACACAAATAATCTACCTACTACACTCAAATTGTGAAAAAAACTCACTGCTGCCTCCACCAGGACACTTTAGAGGGGAGCGAGGTGACGCGACGGTGACTTGCTACGCGCACAAGCTCAGCGCCACGCGATCACTCGCATCGACGCGCTCCAATCTAAAATCCCTATAAAAATAAACACACACAAGAAGTTGCGTGGAATCTATACGGGCAGCCTTATAGGCTCAATCCATGTTCACATCGCGCCGCACAGCTCGCACACGCACACTAACGCGCTCGCTCGCGCGACACGCATACCCTTATGTAGCCGCCTCACACATAGACATAAATTGCACCGTGCGCGCGCAGCCAGTCTCATCACATCACTTTCCTCAATACACACTCACGATACAAAACCCTTGCACTCTATACTAAGGTGCTGGCGCGCTCGCTTCGCGCACATCGGCCTTGTGTGTTGTCGCGCTATCGCGCCTTGCGTCTCGAGCGCCCACGCTGCCGACCTGCCCCAGATGCATCGCTGTCTACTCCGCGCACGGCCAACCATTTCTGCACAAAAAAAGCGCACTCTATCTCTCTAAACTCCGGCACCACTCTCCCGCGTCCTCCCGCGTTACCCATCTCGCCACTCCACACCACCAATCAGAAATTCCCCACATACTTGGCGCGGCAGAGAACCACCACCCCTCATTATCCAGCAGTCTCAGGCCGACGTGCACTCGAGCACGCGCGCCTCTCACGCTCGCGAGATCACAAGCTCCACCTCTGACCTACACGACCTACAGCCGGCCCTGTCTCATCAAAGTTTACCTCGCCCCCGCCCTAGGCCATCAGCTCCACACTCGGCGCTCGCCGGGCCCCACGTCTCAGCGGGTGGCCCTCTAGACACGGGCAGCCCCGCAGCCACTACCCCCCGAGAGCCCAGTGGCGCCGACAGCCGGGGCCACCAGCTCGCGTCGGACGCACGGCAGCCGATACGCGATCGGGCTCGCGCGCGTTGCTCGACCCGTGGTCCGTTCCTCCGCCCACTCGCTAACGGCGCCGGCCACGCTTCGAGAGCGAAAGGTTTCCCCCCTCGCACATCCACACTACGGACCGCTACCCTCAGCTGCGCGCTCATCGCTCACCAGCCATCTAAGCCATCACGGCCGCACGCCTGCACCCCGCCGCGGAGCCCCCCCCCCCTCCCCCCCCCCCCCCCCCCCCCCCCCCGCTGGCACACAGCAAGCCCCTGCTCCCGGTCACACTCTCCAGTGACTCTCTCTGACTGCGGCTCGCTATTAGATTCCCGCGCGCGCGTTCCCACTCGCACTCAGCACTCCGACCTAGCGAGCACCACTAGCCGGGCCGCAAGTTCCCCACCCACCCAACCGCATCACCGGCCAGCACGAGCTCCTTTGATCGAGCGCCACCCACTCTGCGACCCATTCAGACACTAGACACTACCGGACTGAGTAGATCTGGCCCTGCCCGCACCTCGTTCTGTGTGCACATGGCCACGGCTCACCCCGAGCCCCACCACCCCACCCCACCCCCGCGCACCACCGCTCACGCCCCGCTAACCGAGCCCTCGACTCGCCCGGGCAAAACTCGAACCCGGTCCTCTAGTAAGATTTACTTTTATTTTAATTTTTTCCTATACTCCTACTGCACTCTGACTCCTGCCAACTCAGCTCTACTCCTACGCACTCTCTAGACGCACACCTAACCCTCGATACACCTCGCATCGCGACCCACACTCCATATCAGCCGAGGCCCTGCTGCCACCCCATATACCCTGTGCCTCCACAATATAAACCCATCCTTCCTTTCCCCCCCCAGTCAACCCTTCCTCCCTCGCACATATCACCATCACCATCACCCGCTTCCCCCCTGCACTCTTCACCCTTCCTCGCGCCCATACACCCTCGCCGTTCCCCCCACTCACCTCTCCCCCTCAACCCCATCCCTTCCCCCCCAAACATACCCATCCAGACACCACTCCCACGCTTGCCCACACTCACCTCACCGCACATCCTCTCACCCCACTCAAACCCTAGCCCTTGCCATAATAACCCGACCTTGCCTCTTCCTGCCATCCCACACCCATAACACCCCTGCACCCCCAAAAAATTTGTGTGTGTGTGTACTGCCCGCGCCCGCCACTCACACTCGTTCTCTGCACCCGCGCACACTGCCCCCATATACCCAGCAGCTCGCACTCTCGCCGCATTACCCTGCTCGCGTCCTGCACATACCCAAACGCACTCTACTCGACCCCCTGCCCCCCACTACGCACACTGGTCCTGACTGCCACGCACACCCACGCTATTACTAGAGCACCTGCGCACAATATACCTGCCACACTGCCTCGCACTCGCCATCACACTCACACTGATACGCTATACCTGCCCTTGTCCTGCCAACCCATACGCACCTGCCGCCGACCCTTGCACCACTCACCAATTCGTCTACCCTGCCATGCCCCCATCATACCACTACTGCTCTGCTTTGCCCCCCCCCCATCTCGCGCTCTCTCACTGCCGCTGCCACCTCGCTCGCTCTCACAGCGCCCAGCGCACCTTGCCCCCCCACATACCCCTGCCACTCCCATTATACTTCTGCCACTGCCTGTCATCACCCTCTCATATACCCTGCCTGCGCCATCATTCTCTTACCCTGGCATGATGAGATAGACCTAGCCACCCATACTACAGCCTAGACCTGCCCACGCGCTCATACCCTGCCCTGACACATGCCCACACCCCACGCGCTCTTCCACCTCGCGCCGCCACACCATCCGCTAACCTGCACTACCCCGACGACGCGCACACTCCAATTACACGGCACCTGCCCCATATATCCCTGCACATCGCCGCACTGCCATCCCACTCCATATACCCTGCCCGCGCACACATATACCTTGCCACTAGCCTCGCTCCCCATATACCCCTGCTACGCGCACCACACTCTAGATCACCCTCGCCTGTCACACCCATCCCATAATATCACACAGCCGCATATAGAGACACTCATATATCCACGTGCAGCAGCCTTCGCACACCCAATTCATACCCTCGCCCGCGCCCCACCATCCTCAATACCCAGCGCTATAGCCTGACAACCCACACACATATATACCACCTGCTCCACTGCCCACTCGCTCACACACGCGCCCCTGCGCACCACTACTGTACACGTGCCACCGCGCCACCCTGGACCTCGCTCAGCTCATCATGACACCTCCCCGCGCCCTGCCACATATACCACACGAGCACCTGCACCCCTGCACATATTACCTCTGCCCTGCCCACCTCCTGCTCACACATTCTCGCTCACTCGCACTCCTGCCTGGCTACTCATACATCTCCCCTGCCCCCCGCCTGCCACCCGCCGCCCTCTGCACACATACCGCTCACATCGTCGCACCTGCCGCGGCTAACTTCCAGCTCAATCACGCACCTCCGCTCTGCGCTCGCACGCTCGCTCACCCTCGACTCACCACGCGACGCTCCTTCGCCACACCGTCTACTGCACCCTACTGCCGCGCCGTCACGACTTACCGCGCACACTCGAGCTCGGCCCGCACTACGACTCCACTGGCCCTGCCACTCGCGCACCTCGCATATGCCCCAGCGCACTTCACTCTAAACCGCGACATCACAGCGACATGTAGGTATTACTCACAACGCGCTCTCACCTGCCTGCGACCTATGCTCTAAATCTGCCACCTGCCCCTGGCTACTATACATCGCCCTGTCACCACGATCGCACTACCCGCTCTACACTGCCACACGGCCTGGCTATATCTACCTGCACCTGCCCACGACCCCCCCATTACTCGCTCACCTCAGCGACCACAGCGCACCACACATACTGCCCCTGCACAGGCGCACGCTCACGCTGCTCGCGCCCCACGCAGCGCCTTACACAGTGCACATATACTGCCCCTGCCTGCGCATAAACTCATCTCCTCGCACACTGCCTGGCTCTCGATCAACGGATCTCGACTCGAGCCACTCGTTACTGCACATTCGGCACCTCCGCACACTCTCTACCCTACACTCGAACTCACGAGCACCCGCGCACACTATCATACCGCGCCCCGCGACGACGCTAGCTTTATCACGCCCACTCGACCGCGCCACACCGCGCCCATATACTGCCCCTGTCGCGGCCCTATTATATATCGAGTCCATCGCACCTGGCACTCACCTATACCGCGACCCCGCGCACTCGCAAATTCAGACTCTCTTTTACACTCCACGCCCAGCACGTTGTTGCGCTGTCGCAATAGAGATGCAGGCCAGGGCCGGTTATAGCCTCGCAGGCTCCGATATATCTCGCACCAGACACACTCGGCGCTCAGCTATATGGGCAAGGGCATCGCGCGCGCAAGGTTATGATGCCTCGGCTCGCCGCGCCACGCGCTCTCGCTCGAGCGCCGACTCGCGCCCAGCGCAGGCAGCCCGCTCTCATGGCGACCAGGCAGCAGGGCAGTGCCTCCCTGACGCGGCAGGCGCGGCAGTGGTATAGCCACGGCCCAGGGCCAGTCGAAATTTATAGCCCAGGCTAGACGCGCGCCACACGCGCTCATATGGGCTCGCGCACAAGGGGCCACGCTACGCTCAGCTGCATACTGCCTCGCCGGGCATGCTATTTAGCGCGCAGGCACCTCGGGGGCAGCCGCACTCTTACTGGGAGCGCCCACGGGGCTCGACGCGATCTATGCTCGCACAGGGAAGGGCACGCTGAAATATAGCCTCTCGCGTATCGCGCGGCTCAGTGTATATCGTGCTACGCTCCAGGCAGGCGCCGGACTCGACTGTGCGCTCTATAGCCCTCGCGCCAGGCGGCAGTGCTCTCTATACCCAGGCTAGGGGCAGTTTCTCTGCAAGGAGGTGGCCACGTATCATGCGACGCTCAGCGCAGGGCAGTGTCTCTAGCCAGGCAGGGACTTCAGGCTGCACATCTATACGCTCAGACGACAGGGGCAGTATATGGGCACTACGCGCTACAGGGGAGGTCTCGCTCAGCTAGACACAGGCAGGGCACGTCGCTATCTATAAGCATAGGCAGCGCGATCTAGTGGCACGCTCCGCGAATGCGCCAGTACTAGGGATCAGCTGCTATCATGGGGCTGAGTAAGGGGAGGCTATCTCCTCAGTCGCACAGGAGGCGCATGTGTATATGTGGCAGGCAGGGGCCGGTATACTTAGGGAGGCAAGGGTCAGGATACCTTCTCATGGGCAGCGCCATGGGCAGTTGTATATGGCACGCTAGCCATAACCCCCATATAAACCCCACATCACAAAACAGAAACCATAACACTCCACATATCTACACACCATCTCACGCTTCCCCCCTGGCACACATCGTTCCCTTCACTCGCGCGCACTCCTCCATACACGTTCTTTACACATTTCTTTCACTTCCTTCGCCCTTTACATCCATAACTAACATAAAAAAAACCCAAATTAAAAATATCTCAAGAGCCCCATATAAAATATATATATAAACCTCCCCCCCCACAAACACAATAATTAAGATAATAATATATTATATTTCAGCCCTCCAACTCTCACCACCCCCCCCCCCACCCTCCTCCCCCCCATTGTCCTCTCCCATGTGTGTTGCGTTTTCGCCCTCCCCTCACCGCCGCCAGGACAGGGTATCAGAACGAGCACGCGTCCCGTGGCAGGCAGAGCCGGCCGTATCATGTGGCAGAGGCAGGGTCATCATCCTCGCGGTCGACGCACTCGAGCATCGCGTTAGTATGGGCAAGGCCAGCGGTATTCTGCGCACAGCGCACGGGCAGCTCGCCGCCCCAGGCGCTCGAGTGGGCAGGCAGGGTAGCCCCCATGGGAGCGCGCCAGGCTGGCAGGGCCGCTCTCGCCATGGCGCACCGCGCCAGCGTACACTATCGGGTGGCAGGCAGGGCCTCGCGCGCTCTTATGGGCAGGCAGCGGTATTACACTACTCGCGCGCGGGTCGGCACTCGCGCAGGCAGCGGTATATGGCGCCAGGCCAGGGCGCTCTGCCCCCTCTGGCGCGCCGCGCATCGGCAGGCACCAGGGCCTATATCGCGGCAGGCAGCGGTACGCATCGTGCGCGTGCGCTCGGCAGGCAACTCGCTATCATGGCGCACCAGGCCTCGGTTCTCCATGGGGCGCCGCCGCGCAGGCAGTGTATCTTCGGGGCTGGCAGGGTACTAATGGGCTAAGCATCGCGCAGGCGTATCACTGGGCGGCAGGGCTCTCGCGCCCATGCGGTGCCGCGGGCAGGCAGCGCGTCTCGCTATCAGCCGGAGGCCAGGCTAGCAGCCACCGCGGTATATGGGTGGCAGGCTCGCGCCAGGTCCAGGGTATCATGCGGGCAGGCTGCGCGTCTCTACGCGCGAGTGGCAGGCAGGACAGGGTACCCCCCCCCCCCCCCCCCCCTCATCCCCAGCCCCCGCCCCGCCTCCCGCCGCCCCAGGGTCAATATGTAGTGGCAGGCCAGGCACGGGTCTCTCCATGGTCAGGCAGCGGACTATATGGGGGGTCGCATAGGCTCGCGCGCGTATCCATGCGGTGGCCAGCGCACTCGTCAGGCGAGGGTATCTCATGGTGGGCACTCAGCGCACTAGCGCACATGGCACCTGCGCGTCATGCATGGGCCTAGGCTAGGGCGCTATGGGCGAGCGCATCGCGCAGGGTATCATGGCGCAGGCAGTCGGCGTCGTCTGAGGCTCTACGCGCACTCGCGCACGCGGTGTCATGGGCGCCGCCGCACGCGCGCACGGCATATGGGGTGGCTCGCGCCGCAGCGTTATCTCATGGGCACGCGCACAGGGTATCCATGGGGGGCACGGCAGCGACAGCTCGCGCTCTTACGCGCCGGCCACGGCAGGGCTACGCCTGGGTGGCTGGGCGGCAGGGACGCCACTGCGTGGCAGCGGCAGGTCCTCGCGCGCTCTCTCTCTCGCCGGTCGCGCAGGCACGCCCCGGCCGCGCCCCGCCCTCCCACCCCTATGGGCAGTCCAGCGCGCGCATATGCGGTGGCGGGCAGGAGGCTGTACCATGGGCACGGCTCGCGCGCACCCTCGCGCTGCGTTTTGTACTCAAATAACAATACTCTCATATCTTAACATTACTCTAGATTCCACTCCATCTTCTCTTCTGTGATCCTTATCAAACACCCCCCCCCCCCCCCCCCCCCGGCCCCCCCCCCCCCCCACCCCCCACCGCCCCCCCAACCCCCCACCCCCCCCCCCCCCGCCCCCCCCCCCCCCCCTCCCCCCCCCCCCCCCCCCCAGAGGACTGGCACGCCCTTGGGCACATGCAGACCGCATCGCAGCCCCTCACCCCGCGACGCGCCGCCTGACCGCGCCATCTCTCATCGCACGCAGCGACCGCGCACCGCGGACACACTCCGCATGGAGACTGAACAGACGGGCGATCACATAGATCCCAGATGTTCAAGACTCGGCTCTGACTGCGCACCGCGCACCCGCAGCCGCGGCGCGCATGGCCGGCCCGGCCTCGGACGATGGCTACATGGCTGCGACGCGACTTCGCTCGCACCGGCCCCATCGCGTGAGCCCGTCCCCACGCGCCGCGCTCTGACTCGCGCGCGCGCTCCTCACGCACACAGGCCCACACCGGCCGCCGGCAGTCAGAGAGGGCGCCGCCCTCGCGGGAAACCACACCTCTCGCACTCCTGCCCGCGACGCTCGCCTCTCCCGACCCTGAATCCACGGCAGCCGCGCGCGCCCACTCCTGCGCGGCGGGTTATCCGCCGCGCCGCGCCCGGGAGCCGGGCGACCTCCCTGCAACTGATCGTGGCGCGGCACACACCCTCGCGCGCGCCAATGGGTCCCTACCAGGCACCAATGGAAAAGAGCGGCCCCGAGTTGTCAGTGCGCTCTCTCGTGGCGCGTCGCTCTGTCCCTGATTGTAAAGCAAGTGCACACCTGCTAACACGCGCGTGATGAGGCGGTTTCTCCTGACACTCCGCGCTTCCTTTCTTGCTTTGTGTGTTTAGGGGGCTTTCAACGGCTCGAGGATTTTGGTGCATTTTTTTACGCGTTCCGTTTTTTTGTGCTCGCTCTCTCATGCGCTCCCGCAATTAAACTCGCACGCACTCGACCTCTGCACCAAAAACGACCAACAAAAACCCATCAAAAAGTGCATAAAAAACGCTTCCGTGTGAACTCTCTGCATCCCGCTTTATAGGCCAGTTTATCTTTAGGAAAGTGGCCGCCAGGCTGCTCCGAGGAACAAGGGCAGAATGAGAGCCGCTACGCGCTCGCTTCATGAAAGGAGCGCGACATTCGCGCGACGCGCAAACACCTTATGTCGCACGGCAATACGCTGTGCTCCATTGTTCCTTCAAGCGCACGCACTCCCGCCTTCACGCAACCGCGCCTTTGTTCTTTTTTTTCGCCGCGCCTCGCAGTGAAGTCACACCGCGCTTCTCGCTCATAGGAAACTCTGCGCGACTGTCGCCTCGCCAGAGGTTTCGTTTATCATGTGTTTTTGCGCTCGCGCTCGCTCTCTCTTTTGCTTCACCAACGGCGCTCGCACGAGTTCGCGCCTCTTCTTGCTCTGCATATACGCTCTCCGCCCCCACAGGGAACCCCTCCCCCCCCTCCTCCCCCACCGCAAATTCCCACCCCCCCCCCCCCCCTCCCCATCCCCTCCCACTCCGCATGTCCCCTCCTCTCCCTCTGGCGCCGCCCATGCAACCCCCCCACTCCCCACTTTCCCTGCGGTAACTGCAACTTCATGTGGCTGATTTCTCCTAAGGCAGTCCAGAATTCCGTCAGCTAGCGCTCACTCGCTTGCGCTCATCTAAAATAATGTCTTACAAGCTTTCTTGCCACACGTCTTACTATGTGTTTTAGACAGCGCGCACTGGACTCTTCAGTGACGTGCGCACAACAATCGCCGGGCGCTACTCAACCTCAATAGCAAGGGTGTGGCTTTTCCGTGGGAAAAGCGCGCGTCGCGCGGCTTAATCTTGCACTACAAAAAGCGACTCGACAGCAACTCGCTGTCGCAGTTTCTGGTGCAAAAGTCTAAGCACACTCGCTATCCAGACGCCCGCGGCTCGCTCAACTCTAGGACGCGCGCACAGTTGTACCTCTCCCGCACTACACGCTCTCTTATCAACCCACAGAGTATAAATATGACCGCCATTGTAAGGTACTGTAGCTCTAACCTATAGCCTCTGCGCTCAAAAAGTGCAAGGACACAATTTGATATAAATCACGCGACAATGTGCTCCCCCCGCAAAAACGGTCATCTCTATTCTAATAACGTGCAGCCTGTCTAGCCTGACGTACGCTCCCGTAGCGGGGGTTACCCCACCGCTCTGCCACAGGACCCAAGTTCGCTCTAGCGCTCGGTCCCCCCCCTCTCACCCCCCCGCCTCCACCCCGGGTATTTGTACGCGCGCGCGCTTGCGCCCGAGCCCCCCCACCGCGCACGCCGGCGCGGCGCGCGAGGCGCCGCCGCGCGCGCGGTGTGGCTTTTCTCCCTCGCCCATGACCCGCGCCGTCCTCTATCGCCATCCCACTACAGCAACTTCCCTCCACCTCCCTCGCGTGCAGTAAGCTCAACACGACGTTCGCCTCGCTCCACACGCTAAAACCGGACAGCCACCCCTACAGCTATGTAGCACCCCTCTTTTTCAACAATGTTGCTTGCATGGCCGCCAAAAATCCCTTGCGCGCAGTACCGCCCCGCGGGCTCCTCCGCCTGCACGATTCAGTTTTCCATAGTGCCCCGTTCTGCTCTCGCTCGCTTCGGCCACTTTTTCAGGCGCGGTCTGCGCTACTCTCGCTCCACCAACCGCACACGCGCTCTCAAACAGTCCGATAAACCACGCGTGCCACGCGGGGGGCTCTATCGCCCCGACTATTCCCCGCCATTTCATGCGCTTGAATTTTAAATACACTCTACGGTGCTCGAACAAAATCGCAGGAGACTCTCTTTCGTGCGTCATCTCAAATAAAACACCTCCTCATACACACAAAAAAAATCTCCGCTCATGTGAATCACTCGCCTCAAAAGAAATCACCTCCTACAAAGCTCTCTGCTCTCTCGCGCCTCGCGCTCCTGACTATCAATATGAAAAATAGCACCACATCCAAATATGAGACTTCCTCCTATTTGCCTCACGCTTAACTCTATCGCGGATAAACGCTCCGCGCCAGGACGACGTCCACACGGGGGACTCGCGCCACACATGCTCTTATGTTCGCGCGCTCGCGGCGCGCATGCATTGCACAGCACTCTCCGCACTACATCTGGACAGGCCAGCGGTGATTGTCTCTCGCGCGCGCACTTATGCGCCGCTCATACGAGCGGGCTCGCGTATACTCTCCACTGCTCCCCTGTCACTGGTTCCTGGGGGACGGCTGCGCCCAGCTGTAGATACCAGCCGCGCTCTTCTCCCCTTCGAAGTAAATACGCGCGCATCCTATGATCAGGCAGCTCGTCATAGGAGCTCACTATGGCCTTGCTCTAATGAATCGCGGCGCGACTCGCGCTTTTATGATCCACCCCCCCGCCCCCCGATGATGAAAGTATTTCAGCAATCACTTCCAATCCCCACCTCCACCCCCCTCCCCGCCCCCCCCCCCTCCACCCTCTACACAGTATGTGTTCAAGGCAGAGAACCTGGAAAACTCACATGTTTTGTAAAATACCTGTGTTAACTCAACTTATTCGTGGATCACACAGGGTCTGTACTCCACTTTTGCCTTTCATCTCAGGGCTCCCCCCGCCTCCCCCCGCGATCCCCATCTCCCCCCACCCCCGCCCTCCCCGCGCGGTGTACTCTCTCGCGCGCGCGTGGTCCATCAGGCGCTTGCTCTCTCACTTTGCTGCCTCACTCAGGGGCGCGCGCACTCGCACACTTTTGTGCACGCTCACTCACTACGGCGCCCGCGTACTCTCATCTGTCTTTTGCTGTCACTTCAGGGGAGCACGCGCGCTACGCGTCGTTTCGCTTGCCCACATCATTTGGGATGTACCTACTTGTCTTGTGGCTCAGGACAGGGAGCGCGGCTCTCCACTCGCTTGCGCTCGCTCACTTAGGGATGTTCTCACTCGCGTTGTTGCCAGACAGCGCTGGGCTGTCCTCACTTTTTGCTACGCTCACTTATCGCGCGTCTCGTACTCTCTCCCTTTGCCCCTGTCATTAGGGGTGTCAACGCACTCGCCGCGCGCGCGCTGTCTCTTAGGGTGTCTCTCAGCACGCCTTCGTCGCACCGTCTCACGCGTAGGGGTGTCTATTTTGCGTTGCCAGTGGTTTACGCCCATGATGTTATTGCTATGAGTCTATCTTCGAGGACACCCTCATCTTGCTTCCCCTGTGATTCATGCACCCCGGCGCTCCATACTCTGACACATACGCGCGCGTCATCGAAACACGCTCCCTGCTCTGATAAATACTCGCGCGCTCGGGCACGCTCGCGCGCGCGCGCACGCGCTGGTTAAACTGCGAGACATCGCGCTCTGCAACATATAAAATCCTTCTTGAATATCGCGGCGGCGCTCTTAAATAGACTCTAAATGCCCCATCAGCTCACGCGCTCAGTTGCCAACTCATCTCCAAACTGTTCCGGTGTTTTCCTCGCGCACTGTGTCCTGAAACAAAAGACTTCGTGGATTGTCTCAACAAAGGGAGCACGCTCTAATAACGACTCGCGTCCCAACAGGGGCGACGTGCAGATCCATGAATCACCCACATCTCAATGCGCGTCTCGCGGGACGCATCATCACGAGAAGTTGCCGATTTAAAACCGTCCTCCTCCATCCTGCTGTTCACTCGATGCTCCGCTCTCGCACAGCTGGGACCAGACTATCTCACCTTACAATGGCTCTCAGCAGGACTACTCGCCACTCTTGCATAGCGCCTTCACAAGCCAGGAGCTGCCTCGACTCGGAAGTGGCCGACTGCCTCGACTTTCTCGCGAGGTCTCAGCAGTGTCATCCAGAGGTTGTATCAAGCACTCTCTCGTGCTCGCATGGCTCGCGAGCGCATACAGAAAAGTCGCAAAAGAAAGTGCGACAGTCCGTTGTACTCATCACACATTGATGAGACCGCTTCATTTGTAAGCAATGCCCTTCCGGAACCCAGCCGCACGTGATGAAGCCGCCACACACTCCAGGCTCTGGTTTTCAGGCGAGGTCGCTCGAGGCACTCCAAGTGTCAGGCTCTAGACAATTTGTAACTCATTTACATCCTTAGCGATCGCGCTCTGATACCCCTAAATGTGGTTCGATCGGCAAGGGGACTTCTTTAAGCAGCTCGTTTAAAGCTCAACTAAGCACGGGCCAACCTGCGGTCCAAACACCCTCCTCGCACGGGCCTCGAGCCTCAGTCAGTGCAGGAAGAAGGAAGAAGCGATCCCGGTCAGAGGAAAAAGATGAAGCACCGTATCTGGCGCGAAACTCCATCTGGTGTAAATCCTTGATTTAAAGTTTCACAAGAGCCGCATGTCCTATTTTTCCTCGGACCGGGATCATTTGATAGATAGATAAATAGATAGATAGACTAGAAGATAGATAGATATGGATAGAAGATAGATAGATAGAATATGAGATAGATGATATGAGATAGATTAGATAGTATGGGATTAGATTAGATATGGGAGTAGATAGCTATGACGAGGATTAGATATGAGATAGATATAGACGATAGATAGATATGGATAGATAGATAGATATGAGATAGATAGCTAGATAGATAGGAGAGAGACTATATAGGTAGATTAGACTCGATATGCGTAGATAGATATGAAAAGACGATAGATAGATCTAGCGAGATAGACCTAGCTCTATGGACGCTCGCTCGCTTAGATAGATCGGCCAAGTATAGGATAGATAACTGATGACTCCCAGATAGCTCGTCGCTCCTAGCTCGCTCTCGCGCTCGCTTCTAGATAGATATGAACCGATCTCTCGACTCGCTATACGACGCTCTGCAGAGACGCTGATAATCTCGCCCCGAGCTCCCGAGTCTAGATATGATGCTATAGCTCTAGAGACTAGCCTCGCTAGCATCGATATGATGATTACGTCGCTAAATATGAGTATAGACGCAGACTGTGTGTGTGTGTGTGTGTCGAGATAGATACGACTAGCATAGCTAGACATAGATGCTCTCGCAGACTTAGATAGCTCTGCTCCGCCTCGCGCTCCGTCGCGCCAGAATAGCTTAGATATCGCGAGATAGCATACAGATCTCGTCGCAGATAGCTCGCTCGATCACTCTCGCTCCCTAGGCTATCGCTCTCTAGATCTCGCGAGCGATAGCATACGTCCGCTCTCGCGAAAAAAGACGCACCTAGGCTAAACTCATGATATAGACGCCTCGCTAGACACCGCTCGCGCGCATATGGGGTTAGATAACGCTCGCTAAACAGAATCGCTCCGATAAATGCTGCCTACTCTGTGTGTGTGTTGAAATCTATGGACATAGATAAATCACTAATCTCGCAGATTGCTCGCGCCTGAGACATATCGTCTCACAGCCCGATACAGTCTCGACCGCTCTCGCTCGCAGCTCATGCGCTCTCGCCTCCCCGTCTCTCGCGCAAGCTCGCTCATCGCTCGATAGATACGCTCACGACTATACAGCATAGCTCGCTCGCAGCTCGCTCTAGATGACTGAGGACTCTATACAGATACGGATAGCTCGCTCGCTCGCTCGCTCCCGATACGCCTAGACTATCCGGCAGACACTAGCCCTGCTCGCTCTAGATTCATGACGATGCAGCTTAAATTTGTGATAGCTGTGCGTGCGCCGAACCAACGCGCTCCTAGCGCTACCTCTTTGTTTATCAATTATTTGTTTCGCTCGTATTGCGCGAGATTTAAACGCGTCCCTTTTAATGTATCATCTCATACGCGCTCGTTTTACTATCCATTCACTATCCTTTCGGTATCTTTTAATTTCTACATATCGCGCGCGCCCGCAAGATCCCGCCTTCCGCTTTCTGTTCCACATTGCTTTAGATACGACCTCTCGCTCGCGCTCCCGCCCCGACTCGCTCACCCTCTCCTACGCTCTCAAGATAGATCTGAGTTAGATCAGATTAGATCAATAGATCGCCCATTCATGGCAGCTACGATATCGACGATTTTACGTAGACTATGAGACTAGATAGATAGACTCTCGCTCGCTCGATAGTTAGATGCGCGCTCGCTCGATCTCTCGATACGCATCATGAGCACCTGCTCGTCGTAGGCACGAGATCATCTGAGATACGCACGCGGTTAGACGCATTAGATACGACTAGATATCCGCTCGCATACGACTAGATATGAGATAAGAATAGATATGAGATATATAAGATAAGATATGAGATAAGATAGATTAGATAGATAAGATAGACTAGATAGCATATGAGATACCCACCCCTCCCCGGCGATGAGATTAGTTTGCTCGCTCTAGATAGCTCGTCGGATATCGAGATACGATCTGCTCGACTAGATAGGCTGATAGCTTAGATCTAGACGAGAACTAGACAGCTCGACTAGCGAGACGAAGCACGCACAGCTAGACTGCCGATAGACTAGACCGCGAGATAGCATCTCGCCGAGCTCTGTGTCTCTACGATAGATACTCTAGCATTAGATACGATAGATTTGACCCGCTGACTAGCATCCACCCGCACTATGCAATCTAGTCATACGATAGGCAGTAATAGGAGACGCTCGATACGCGCAACGCTGATATGAGATAGACACCTAGATAGCCGCTCTGTGATACGATAGAATAGACCATTGATAGCACTAGATGCTTGACATAGAGTATGAGAATGATAGATACGGCTGGAATAGTAGTAAGAACGCTGCTCGCCTCATGAGAGGCAGAATTTTCTATCTGTCTCTACTCTCTATCTATCAGATAGATAGATACGATAGAATAGCATACGCTAGACAAGATAGCATAGTTAGATATGAGGATAGATAGCTATGAGATAGTAGAGAGATATGAGAGTACTCATTTCTATCTCTAAGATCTATCATGATAGATAGCTAGATAGATATATAGATAGATGACCCCCCCCCTCACCCCCCCGATACGCACCCCCCCCCCCTAGACCATACGATACTAAATCCAGACGAACCAGCCCATATACAAATAAGCAGTATACAGAATTGTAACCACCTAAATATGATAGCTCTATGAGATAAGTGTCGCAGCGCATTCAGAATAGACGCCTCCACCCACACAACATGCTCCATACTAATTTCTGCTTTTTCTCAGATGTTTTATTTTGCCACACGTAATAAATTACACTAGGCGAACAAATTATCTTACATCTTATTTTTTATTTGCACATGCTTGAGCGCGCAGAACATTCGCAGATGTAAGCAACATCGCTTATTAGAATAGGCGCTAGAAATCTAGATACTAGTGAGCGATACGCATTATTATTATCGTCATAATTTACAACATTGCTGGATCTATACCACACAAATATTAATCTCTCATATCACGCGCCGCTCTTCGATCAGCTGACCGAAGGGGATAAACTGAGATGATTTGTGTCTTCCGTCCCTGTAGCTCGTGGTGGTATGGTAGTATTGCTCGCTCACAGCGTAGCGCATCTACCAGTCTGTATAATGAGATCGTGTGGATGTCACATCGATCACCTCATATAAACTAATATCATTATCTCTCTCGCGCTATTTACAATCTGCTCGTCGACAGGGTCATCATAAAGAGATGCTAGCGAGCACTGTCACTCATAGCAGCAGCGACACCACATAGCACAGACAGCCCTGCTGATACAATCCCATGCATGTGACTGACACTCTCCCCTGCATCATGGAGAGCTCAGCATTGCTCCAGCTTCCAGACTCCTACGGCTATGTCTTTGGATTTTGGCAGACCTCATATCGCTCAGCTCGCGCGTCTCGCGATCAGTTTAATCGACAATCTGTAGGAGGCATACGCGAGACGCGCGCTCGCGAGCTAGCGCTCAATGCCTTGCAATCGCGCGCGCGTCAATGGTATAGATAAGCTGAAGAGAAACCTTACCTACACTCACTCGCGCACTCACTATTATCTCATTTGCCTTACTCAGGGGCATAAAATAAAAACACATGCGCAAGATACACTATATCCTACTCACTATTCTAATAAGGAGCGCGCTTTCTTTGGTCACTACATCTCTCGCACCCTCGACGCAGCTTTGCGCGCTCTAGACATCTTCATCGAGCTGTCGCGAGCGCTCGTTAATGCAGTTTCGCGTGTAGCAACTTCGGTGCAAAAACAACTCTCTCAAAAATTCTAAAACTGTGTGTACTGTTGCGTATTTCCGCCAGGTTTTTTCTCTTGGGCCCCACTGTGTATTTCCTATCATCAAATCATCTGGAGATCCACGCTCAGACGCATGGACGCTTCTGCACGCGCCGCTGAAATCGCACTTCAAACTCTCGCACACATCTACGCGACTACTCCAATCCTCAAAAATTGTAAGACCACACGAAAAACACAACGGACCCCCCTCCCCTCCCACCCTTCCCCCCCCCCCCCCGAATGCGAAAAATGCTATAAATTCACAGCCACTAACGCTCCTCACATCCCTCCTGTACATGCTCGCTATGTCGACTCCTCTCTCTCTCGAGCATACACCGCGCTCGACTTCAGAAAATAATCAACCCATCATCGAAACATCTCGCACCTCGCACTCGCTGTAGCGCACTGCGCTCTCTGCATACGCAGCCCGAGACTGACCACATAGCCGAGGAAACGGGCTGCATAGCATTTTTGCCGTCTACCAATTTAGAGCTCTCTCATCACATAGCTTAGGCAAAAAATGTGCACGCGCGCGCGTAGCACATTTTTCTCGAAGCAAAACTGAAATAGTCGTGAAACTCTCTCTCGCGCCACTCGCTCATATCTCTCTGTTACATTATATCTCACACTAATTCTACAACGAAATGCTGATCATCTCACATACTCAGCTCACTACTTCACGCTCGCTCTTTTTCAACTCACTAATTCCCCTACCCTGTCCTCTCTCCCTCTATATCCTCGCCCCCTCCCCCAAAAATTGTCTTCATTTTGGCATTAGCACACTTTCATTGGTGAATTGCGTCGCTCTACAATTACTGGTAATCTTCGTGCATTACTATCTCATACCTGCGCGCACTCTCCAATAATTATTGCTATGCTCATGCACCTCTTCTAGAGCAACTCTAAACTCATGATGATTTTCTTCGCACGACAAAGGAGTTCCCTTACGTGCTCCGCTAATAGCGCCTGCTCCCTGCGAGCGCTCGCATCTAATCACTACTCTATCTCCCAGTCTACTTAACCTAGTTACCGCGTCCCTCATTATATTATAGTAACTCCTCTCTCTTCCTTTCCCTCCCGCTATCTAACGCGCGCCTCGCGCGCCTATCGTATAGTCTACTCTCGTTAAAGAATGCTTCAATCATCGCGCGCTACCCCTATCAAAATCTGCTCTTGTCTCTGTAAGTAGCTCCTTATCTCTCATCCTTCAACGCGTGTCGCTACGCACAGTTCGTCACTCTCTCAACTAATTGATGCGCATGTAAAATCGCTCAACAACACATAAATAAACAAGTAGTATAATAGACCCAAAAATAATGAAACATAATCTCTAACCGCACCGCTCGCTCACTCTCGCACAATACAATCTCTGCTCTCCAGAATACCAACGCCCGCAAAAGAATACGCCAGTCACACTAACAGGCCGAGTCTCATTTCTCTCTCGTTTATTGTCCCGCGCATTCTATACGCGCTACGCCAGTATCCGTTTTTATTCGCGCACATGTCTCCTCACGCGTCAATGAATTCCTCATCCATCACCTACCCTGAATTATCTACACTAACTCGACACTAGCTTATCATGCATTCCCAGATGACCACTCTCACCTTAATAATTTAGCTCAAATATCATCGTCACATAAACGCTTAACTCCTACTCTCGCGCACATTACCCTCATCATCGTTTTTATTTCCGTCTCCATCACGAAAGCAATCTATCCCCTCACGCCTAACACTGCCTGCGCCGCAACCCCCCACCCTCCCCCGCACCCCCCCCCCCCACGCCACTCGCATCAATAATTACATTCTTAAGTCCCATACTCCACAATATCTCTCAGTCGCGCGCGCGCGCTCGCTCTTTTTCGTGTCACGAATTTTAAACGACGGATTATTCAACAATTTTTCTCGCTTGTTTTTTCATTTTCGCACTGCTTAAATGTCTATCGATACTATTTTATGCATTATTATTATACTGTTTATACCTTGACGAGCTCGCATTATTATCTTCGACGATATTTGCATTTTTCGTAAATTCTATTGTTTTATTATATCTTTTATGCTTCTTATAAGCGGCATGTATTATCCTATAGCACTAATATTCCGACATCGATTATATTCATGCTACTTTCGCTATTCAGTCAGCGTCTCGCGTAATTAGTATTTTACGCCGCCCCTTGTTCATCCTCGCGTGTATCGCTCGCTCGACGCGACTAGGTACGAGCGTATTAATATTATATGCTATTAATATCTTAGTTTGTGTATCCTCCGGCGCATTTGCACAATTGCTATCTATAGCGCGCGCCACGCTAATTACGCGTCTATATCACATCGTAGTGATCACTAACGCTAAAATTCCTAACACAATTCTAATAATACCAATAATCTAACAACACTGTCATAATCTCTCGTCTTCGCTATTGTGCGACGATCCATCTTTATTATAGTTTATAGCGTCGAGTAATTCGCATCTATTATTATTCTCGCTCGCGCGCTCCTGCTCCTCGCGCATGAGTTTAGAATCGTATTCTCGCTAGCGATCGCGCGTATTAGTATTATTATTGACATATTCTGCTCGAGTTGGTGGTCGCTGCTGTTACGCGCCGCTCGCGCGCATTACTATTATTCGCTCGCGCATTGACTATTTTATAGTTG
Organism: Phyllomedusa bahiana; assembly: GCA_025379985.1. NCBI lineage: Eukaryota > Metazoa > Chordata > Amphibia > Anura > Hylidae > Phyllomedusa > Phyllomedusa bahiana. Next base: position 55,468 of record JAODAL010022536.1, read on the forward strand.
TGTATGAATAATATTATGCTGATAATATTGACTCTCGCTTCTATCTATCAGTTTATCTCTATCTAGTTCTCGCTTCTCTCGTCTTTTTCTCTAGCGCTCATGTTTATTTCTCGCACTTCTATTGTCACATTTGATATCATTAATTAACCAGTTATGTAACCTTCTCTAAATCGCTATTATTTCCATTCTCTCTCTCTTCTCTCTGTTATATACATATACGTAATTATAGATTTCTCTCTCTCTATATGTTAAGCACATCGTCTCTCACTCTGTCTCTCTTAGAACCCGCTCCTCTCCTCCCCTCTCTACACCGTCCACACGTCCATAAATAATCACCTCTTTATAAATCCAATGCTCAATCCATCTCTAACTTGTAAATCAACCATAATTACTTTATCTCCCTTACTCTCTCCGTCTCAATTAGTTCATTTAGCACCTCTAGTCATATAATTGTTTTATTGTTTCTGGCAGTGCAGCAGCATAGGGCACAGGAGTGCCGCCTGAATAGTGACGCGGGCAATGGCGATGGCAGAGTCAGGCGGAACATGACGAGACTGCCAACTCTACTTAGAAGTGACATTAGTCACTATAGCAGAGAGCTCACAGCGTCATAAGTGGATAATAACCGAGTTCGCTTAGAGGCCGCTCTTCACTAGGGCGCAAGATTGTCTATCTGAGACTGCTTGCGCCGAGCACTCATCTCTCGCGGTCTGCTCTCGATCAGGCAGATCTCGTCTCCTTGAAGGACTAATTAGCTCTCATTGCGCTCACTCTTGTGTGTGTCATCTCGTCGCTCTCAACCACTGCAGCGGCACAAGCAGCAGGATGATTTCACCTGAGAGCTAAGATGGGGGCTTCTGAGCGCTCACGCGCGCTCTCTCATCGCGCTTCGGCTACACCTCGCTATACTATCGCCGCGCTCTCACTCATTAATCCGCAGGTCATTCCAAGTATCTCTAATAATGTGGAATAAAACATAGTAATCACGAACGAGTATATACGATTCCTTGTCGCTCAGTATCGTGAACTCTATCTATCATGGTGACAAGATTAAATCGTCTCGCAGCTGAAGATAGATGATGATATGAGTCGAAAGCTAGAAGCTAGGAGCATGATAGATGGAGATGAGATCTCATCGAGCTTGATAGCTCGATATTGTTTCGTTCAGTACACCATCCAATCCTTTGTACATTACGACATACTAATACTCACGAGCGCGCGCTACCATGTTAAAACACATGTTACATGTATCACGTGCTATATATTTACATATTCTCATTGCATTGATTACGAAGCTTATCTAGCCGCTATACATTGCGCTTCGCGTGCCGTTTACTTCAATATATTGTTACAGCACAATACTCTCGCGTCGTCACTCCTCTCGCCTCCCCTCATCATCGCCGTCCACTCGACTCGCTGCCTACCGCTCTGTCTACACGCCACATACATTGTTACAATGCCCCCCTATCTCCCCTCCCCCCCTAACCCAATTGAACAACTATCCCCCCCGCACCCCCCCACCTCTCGCTACATTGCCCTATGTCAGCTACCTCCTCCTCATACATTGCGAGTGCTTCCGCGTACGCCTTCGCACACAACTCGACTACAAGCGCTCTCTATGTTATATCTCGTGCCACATCTCTCTCGCGCGCACCTCGCGCCCTTCCTTCATACGAACATTGTTTACCTCGCGCTACGCTCCGTTATTCATTGCTAACTATATGTCTTCACTCACTCCGCGCATCCACTCTTGTCCTTATCACCTGCACCAGCATCCACGACTCACTACGATACTACTTCGACTCTACGCGCCCTCTACTGTGTGTATGTCCCCACCTTTACAATGTGTTACCTGCTTCACACATACCAGCACCGCTCGCTCAATCACGCCTCTAGCTCATGTATCCTTATACATCACGAGTGTCCTCTCGCGTCGCACATCGCCACTCATACTATATTGGCGCTCACACTTGCTATCCTTACTACTCATTGCACACACTCGTTACATACTCACTCTCTCCTTCTCTGTCTATACGGCATGGCTCATCTATCTCACTCTAGAACTAATATGTTACATGAGACTATCCCTTACCATTTGCTCTATGTTCGCACTCTTACGCTCACACATTATTACATGCTGTAATCCTCGACTAGAGATGCATCACGTACAAGCGCACGCTACTAGCTCTGTCACATTATACTCATGTTGGCTAGCGCTCCTTACTCAGACTCGAGTTTTTGCACTTTGTTAGCTGCCTCACACCTATATAAATCTTCCTCGCTCTCCGTCCGAAGCTCCATCACCAGGGCAGACCTGCCCAGGCGATGGACTGGTCCTCCTACACCTACACTAACCCCACTCTCCCTGCCTCCCGTGATAACTCTCTCTCCGCTAACGCTTCACTCGTGCAGTTGATCTTTATGGTATCCCGCGCTACTACTAAGTTCACGAGACTCATGCGCTCCTACAACCCTCAACCAGCCTCCCCGCACGCCCGCCCCCACCGCGACATACCATCGCTACCTCCCGCCTGCTCCTTCGCAACGCACTCCTCCCTCCACTCAGCGCTCTATGTCTCGGCCCCCCCCCGTCCCCACCCACACACCGGGCTACCATGTCCTTCGCCATACAGCAGCGTTTAGGCACCCAGTGCAAGGGTTACCCAAGCTCTTGCCCCACACTCAGCTATGCACTGGGACCCTTGCCCTTGTGCACCACCTTCTGTCCTGCGCCTTCACGCTGCTGCACGAGCTGGACCCTGACCCCTCCAGAGGGACCGGCTCCTGCCGGCGCTCGCACGCGCTTCCACAGCGGGGTTTGGTTGTCGGCCCACAACGCGAGACGCGCTAATCTAGTCTCATTCTACGCCCCGTCCGATTTCCTCCTGCTGCCACGCACGCTACACAAGGCCCCCGAGCACACGCGACACCGGTAATTGTGTGGCTCACCTCTTATCATCCATGAGCGAGCTGGAGCTGCAGGACACAAGACAGGGACTGGGGGAGCACTCAGGGACTCGGGCGGGGACCCTGCAACACGCTAGGGAAACTTGCGGAGTGGGGATGCATTTCTACCGCAAAGTTAATCGCGTCAAATTTACATTAATTTGCACTCTCAATTAACATAAGATCTCAAGATGCTCGCTCGAGAAGCTCCGCACAAGCCTTCACTGCCATCTGCCTACACCTATCGATCAGGTGCTGAAATGGGATCTACTGGAGTCTATTGCTAAGTAGCTGAGAGGGACCCACTACTGAGCCTCGCAAGCGTCTGTGCTTAACCCTTGTAATCGAGTGATCCCCAGAAGTCACGCTAAGCCTGGTCACACTCGCTCGCATCAAGGCTACACAGCTTCTACCGCACTATCATCCGCACGACGCGGCTCCGCTGCAACACCGCACTACACTCTCACAGGAGCCTCCAGATCGCCACGCACAATCAACCCTAACAACGCGCTCAGCTGCTCAGGCCTCAGCCCTACGCGCCAGTCTCTCGACTCTAGCGCTCACTAATCCGCAGCACTCGCACTCGCCCGTCTCTGTTAGTCTCAAATCTCAACAAACATCTGGAACCACTCACACGTCGCACGGCGCACTAATCTACCCAATCTGCCCAGATCCTCAAGCCTACGCGTCAGATTTACTAAGAACTATCACTTCACACTCTCCTATTCGTTCACGATCTACAGGTCTGCCTGCAAGGCGAATCACTCAAGAGCTGTTCATTATCGCTAACCTTGTCATCTTAAAAGATCAGACAGTGCCTCAAGCCTTGGTCAATTAAGGCTCTAGCTCGGCTGCTGTGTATTCTCCACATCATCTTGCGTTTTGTACCTCTCTCACACTCTCCACTCTTGATATTAAATCGCCCAATTTAGGACTACCTCTCTCGCTCCTGTCCTAGCGCTCTACAAGCCTGCTGAAAGCACTCGTCTATAGGAGCTCTCGTTGATCTATCCACGCATTTGTAGGTACAAGCACGGACCCCGAGCCTGACAGACGCGCCTGGTCGCCCAACTATTGGTTATGAGCTCCTCGGCGCGCCTGTTACTACTATGAATATTCAGTGAACCACGCTCGACTTGCAATCACTGGCCCTGATCCAAATCCACATCTCAAAACCCCTAGAGATCTATCGACTGGGACTCCCCTACTCCTCACAGCCATGCAAGAAAAGTCGCTCTTTCGAAAAATCTCAGAAACTTTCAAGAATTGATGCCCACTTCCTGGCTGAAGCGCGCCACCACCACACGCAGATTTTTGGCCAGCTAGGAGCAGTCCTCGCTTGGCGCTGTCTGCTAGCTCGCGCACGCGCATCCCCCATATTAGCAGCTGTACCCTACTCTTAATGCGGTTCCTCGCTATATCGCTCGCACATGCGCAAGCTGCGAGATATCACCTAGCTCACTCGTGTATCCACATAGCCAGCACACCTGTGGCAACCGCTGACAGCGCAACTGCACTTACAATACACGCGTTCGCAGGGGTTCCTAGCCAGGACCAGAGCACATCCAAGCAGTCCTAACCTGACCTGGTTGCCACATGCGCTCGGCTACGCGCGCTAGAGGGTGCTACACTGCTCAGGAGGGCCAGTTTTAGGACCTAGGTGTGGTGAAAGTCGGACTGACACAACTATACAGCGGATCGCGGAGAGCAGCGAGACGCTAGTGGCATAAGACTAACTGGCTATATTTCTGAGAGAAGAGAGCGAGAGAGAGAATTTTGGATCTATAGTGGTGACAGAGGCGAGGGACAAGAGTAAGAGAAGTAGAGAGGCGCATGAATAGAGAGAGAGGTGAAAAAGAGAGAGGTGCGCTGAAGAGAGAGTAGATGGTGTATTCAGTGAAGTCGAGATGAGAGAGATAGATAGAGAGAAGATACACTGGATATGTGAAAAAGATTGAGTGAAAGCGTGCAAGTGAGACGATGAGAGAATAGATGAAAGGTGCAGTGTAAAAAAAAGCTGGTCCAGTGTAGATAGGTGAATGAGTAATGTGATGTGAGTGAGCTGAGAGAGTATGACGTGGTGAGTGAAGTGTGGGACTGTGAAGGCGATGTGCGTGAGTGAGATGAAGCTCGAGATGTGAATGAGATGTTGAGTGAGGAGAGTGAGTGACACGTGACGTTGGTGAGTGAAGCGGCACGTAGCAGTAGAAGTGCGATGTGACGTGAGTTGTGAGTGAGATGAGCTGCGAGAGATGTGACGTGAGTGTAGTGAGTGAAGTGAGTGTGTAGAAGTGAGTGCATGTGAGTGCGTGGATGTAAGAGTTGGACAGTTGTGTGCGTGCTAGTAAGAGTGTTTGAGTTGTGTGAGTGCTGTGAGGTGAGTAGAGTGACGATGTCTATGAGTGATGAGCATGTCGAGTGAGTGAGTGCAGAACGTTGAAGTGATCGTGAGTGAGGCGTCCGAGTGAGTGCGCTGTTGAGTGAGCTAGAGTGAGCAGAGAGATTGTGCGTGATGTGAGTGAGTGAGTGAGTGAGTGACGTCGAGCATGTGAGTTACCATCACGACTGTTAGTGAGTGACTACTCTATCTATCTCATCTACTCTATCTATCATCTCTCTCTTCATATCTATGATCTATCTATTATCTATCTAATTCATATCTATCTATCTCTTATCAATCTATTAAACCTCTCCCCCCTTCACTTTATATCTATCTCTCTCATATATATCTATCTCATATCTATCTATGTAATCTATCGATCTATCTATCTATCTATCTTCCTATCTATCTATCTCCTTTATCTATCTATGCTCATATCCGTATCTACTATATCGATCTATCTTCTATTTTTCATATCTATCTCTTCATATTCTATTCTATCCTATCTCCTATCCATCTCAGTATCTAATCTAGCTCTCTCATATCTATCTATTCTATCCTATCTATCTTATCTCCATATCTATCTATCTTTCATCTCTATCTATACTACTCTCATATCTATCTATCTATCTATCTTATCTATCTTAGTCTATCTATCTATCCTCGTATCTATCTATCTCCTCTCATATTCTATCTCATATCTATCTATATATCTTTCTATCTCATATCTATATGTATATATCTATCTTTCTATCTATCTTCTATCGTATCTATCTAATCTTCAATATCTATCTCCTCTATATCTATCTATCTATTTATCCTATTATCTACTGCATTGGACTCTTTATCCTGATGTATCCGGGGAGGTGTCCTTTTTTGGCCCCTGTATAGCGGTACATGAAATCTCCCACTATCCCTGGTTAGATTCCATACAAGGTGCACTGTCTTGGTGCAACAGTAAATCAGCAGTTTTAAAACCTGGCCCCGCCCCCTGTGTCACTATTGTAGTTTTAAAAAAGTGAAATAAACAAATGGGGATTTGTGGGGTGTTGCAGATCTTTTAATACAGTAATAAGGGAGACAATGTTGCTGCTTACTGTAAAAAATTTTTTTTGTACATAAAATATAAAAAATCCCTGAAGAAAAAATAAGCACTCCGGTCTGAGGTGGGTTGGGGGCCCCTGAGGGGTGTGTACGGTGGGTCTGTGGCCCCTGAGGGCTGTGTCAGGTGGGTTGTGGCCCCTGGCGCTGTGTACAGGTGGGTCGTGGCCCCGAGGGCTGGACAGGTGGTCTGTGGCCCCCGAGGGCTGTGTACAGGTGGGTCTTTGGCCCTGAGGGCTGTGTACAGGTGGGTCTTGGCCCCTTTAGCGCTGTGTACAGGTGGGTCTGTGGCCTGGGGCTGTGTACAGGTGGGTTGTGGCCCCCGAGGGCTGTGACAGGTGCGTCTGTTTTCCCCTTTGGATGTCATATACACTGTCCTAGGTGCTGCTGTCCCGTGGATTTATCGGTTTTTCCCCTTAGGGGTCCTGGGGGGCGGCATGAGGCTTTTGTTTCACTGAAATTTAATGTCAGGAATTGTCAACAGTTTTGTTTCCCGGGCCCTGGGAGGTCTAGAAGGGGGAGGTGAAAGACTATAGCCCCGGCCCCTGTGTACTAGGAAAAGTGGCTAAAACCCGCCCGCAAATGTTTTATAGCCACCCCATAGTGGCAGAGGTTGCCCTTCCCCTTTTGCTCCCCCCGGCTCCCTAATCTGGATCTTGGTTGTTTCTTGGACCCCCCGTGGAGTGTTTTTTGGGGGGCCACCAGTGGAGTTGTTTTTGGGGGCCCCCCAGTGGAGTTGTTCTTGGGGCCACCAGTGGAGTTTATTCTTGGGGCTACCAGTGGAGCTGATTCTTGGGGCCCACCAGTGGAGTTGATTCTTGGGGCCACCAGTGGAGCTGATTCTTGGGGCCACCAGTGGAGTTGATTCTTGGGGCCACCAGTGGAGCTGATTCTTGGGGCCCACCAGTGGAGTTGATTCTTGGGGCCACCAGTGGAGCTGATTCTTGAGGCCCACCAGTGGAGCTGATTCTTGGTTCCCACCAGTGGAGTTGATTCTTGGGGCCACTAGTGGTGCTGATTCTTGGTTTCCACCAGTGGAGCTGATTCTTGGTTCCCACCAGAGGAGCTGATTCTTGGTTCCCACCAGTGGAGTTGATTCTTGGAGTCACCAGTGGAGTTGATTCTTGGAGTCACCAGTGGAGCGATTCTTGGTTCCCACCGGTGGAGGCGATTCTTGGTTCCCACCATGTGGAGCCGATTCTTGGTTCCCACAAGTGGAGCCGGTTCTTGGTTCCCACCAGGGGAGTTGATTCCTGGGGCCACAGTGAGATTGATTTCCTGGGGCCCACCAGTGGAGTTGATTTTTGGGGTTCCCACCAGTGAAGCTGATTTTTGGGTTTTCCCACCAGTGGAGCTGATTTGGTTTCCCCCCAGTGGAGTTGATTCATGGGGCCACCAGTTAGATAGATTTACTGGGGCCCCCAGTAGAGATAATTCTTGGGTCCACCGTGGAGTTGATATTTGGGGCCCACCAAAGAAGCTACTACATGGGACCCATAGCAGCTATAGGAGCTGCTTCTATGGTCTGTAGGTTCATCTTATGGGGCCTACAGCAGCTACGTGGCATGGCTCTGTGGTCTGTAGGATCCTCTTATTGGGCCCATAGCAGCTCCATGGATTGCCTCTATGGTTTGTAGGCTCTTGAGTTCTGCATAGTAGCGGTGCTGTCTGGCCCTAATGACACCACCTTTTATTACAGCTTAAGTTTGCCAGACTATGTTGGGAGTTGTAGTTCCCCAGCACCTCAGATGCCATATCTTAGAGACCACTGACTGATATGATGCATCTTATAATTGGTTGAAACAGGTGATTAAGTTTGACCAAATATGTAAAAATACTTTGGGTTAGATATGTCGAGAACCTGTAACCCTAAATTGGACTTTGGGTTTTTTATGGGTGTGTACAGTTTAACTGCTCTGTGGGGCTGCTGGTCCAGCGAGGCTCCCGGTGCAGTATTACTTCTGGTCTGACATCCCGTGTAGCGTCACCTCCGGTTACCATAACATAGGGATTACAGGAAGTGACGTGGAGCCAGAAGTGACCCCACACCGGGAGCACCGCCGCACTAGCCGAAACAGTGAGCGAACCCAATAGAAGGCAGTAAGAAGCCAAACTAGAGTTAGAGTTACAGGTAAGGTTAGAGAAAATCCACAATTTTTTTCTTCTCTACTCTTAAAGGGTTGTTCACTACAAGGATTGTTTTTTTGTTTTTAAAGATCTTGCAAAAACAATGTCACTTTGCAATATGTGTCCATTAACCACATCCTACCTATTCTGAAGATATCCCCTCTTGTTGGGATGCATCAGCTCCTCAGGGGCGCTATAGCTACAGACCTGTTTGATTCATCCTGATGGCTACTAGCACTGGTTGCTATAGCTACAGACCTGGCTTCTACTGCAGCCTGTAAAAAGCCAGTAACACGCCCCTGAATTCAAAATGAAAACCAAGAAAACAGGACTGAGGTGAGATGAATCAATGTCGTAAGACAACCCCTTTAACCCTATCCATAACTCTACCTGTAATCCTAACTCTAATTTGGGGCAGCTTTTTTTTACACATTTGGTTGATTAGGGGTTTTTCCCCCAAGGAATTTATTAGCTCGCCAAGAAAT
>JAODAL010022537.1:0-64505 GCA_025379985.1 Phyllomedusa bahiana
ACTTTTTCCAGATTGCCATCGTTGCTGCCATACTGGAAGTATAGTCCTTTAGAGGGTATTTCCTTTGCCTGTACACTAGATTTGCCAGTGCGTCATAAGATCCTGCCAGCGCAGCCTCTAGTACCACTGCCAGGTTATTGCTGTCCGCCCTAATCCACCATCCTGTGTAAGATAATTGTACCACATAATGTATATAAAAGTCTGGAAGCGCTAGTCCTCCATCTTCATAAAGAGCCCTTAACGTGGATTTACTCATTCTAGGAGTTCCCCTGAGCCACAAGAACGACGAGATCAACCTTTCCAGTGTCTGAAAGTGAAGTTGAGGGATCAAAACAGGAGTTGCTCTATATAAGTACAGTAACTTGGGCAAAAGCACCATTTTAAAATCATTAATTCGCCCCACAAGTGTCAAAGGCAGTGACCGCCAAGCCAACAACTTCTTCCAGAGCTCCTGATTCGTTACAGTGATATTAAGGGCCATAAATTGCCTCACATCCCTGTGAATCTGTATGCTGAGGTATCTACACTGTTCCGAGACATCGAGTTGACATTTTGTGGAGATCTCCTCCTTATTAACATTATCTACAAGAAATAACACCGATTTTGCCCAATTCAATTTTAAACCTGAAAAAGCCCCAAAAGAGTCCAACATCTCAAGGAGGGCTTTCAAAGAGATCTGAGGGTCCACAAGGTATACCAGTAGATCAGCGGCATACAGAGAAACTTTTTCTGTAACCCCCATTATATCCCACCCTCCTATTAATGGGTTATTATTAATGAGGAGCGACAAAGGCTCAATGGCCAACGCAAACAAAAGAGAGGATAGGGGGCAACCTTGTCTAGTGCCCCTGTTAAGAGAGAACTGATTAGACCGGTAGCCATTTACTAGAACTTTACCTGTTGGTTTCCAGTACAGAATATGTAGCCAGTTGAAAAATTCTAAGGGAAAGCCCTTCGATTGCAATAATGCCCACATAAATATACATTCTATCGAATTAAAGGTTTTTTCATTATCAAGCGATGCGATCACCCTACGGCAAGAATTATCATGATTTACTTACAAATTTGTATACAGCCTTCTCAAGTTAATGTCTGTGGATTTCCCTGGCATAAACCCCGATTGGTCCACCCCTATAATTAAGAGAATAACAGAATTGAGTCGCATTGCCAGTATTTTTGCTAATATTGTGACGTCCATATTTATAAGAGAGATATCTATATAAATTACAAAGGTCTGGTGGCTTATCCTGTTTATGAATAACTACTATGATTGCTTCATATGAGATGGGGCAGATACCCTTTGTTGAAGGCAAACCTGAATAAATCTTCAAGAGGTGGACTAATCTCATAAATATACAACTTGAACCACTCGGCAGGTAGGCCGTCAGGTCTGGGGGCTTCGCACGTGACCATTCACCCAACAGCCCTGCGAATTTCTTCTTCCATAACTGGGCCTGCTAAAACCTCTGTCGCCTCCTCAGATAACACTGTGAGTGAAATTATCTCGGTATCCGTGTAATTAAGTTTAGAGGCGTATAAAGCAATATAATATACTGCAAACTTCTCTGCTATTTCTACTGGGTTAGTTACCATCTTCCCCCTTGAACTGCGAATCCCAGCCACCACTGTCCTGGTGGTCTCCGTTCTGGCCAAAAAAGCCAAGGCCCTCCCATTTTTTATTTCTCTCAGCAAAGACCGTATGCTTTTGTGACGATAACCTTTTCTGGGTGCATTGGGTGAGAAGTTATAAGATCTCTGTAAACTCTCCACTTTCCTCCTGTGTTCCTCATCTGCATGCACCCCATAATCCGATTCTGCCAGCGCCAACTTCACTTTCAACGGCACTTTATTTTTATTAAGTATCACCCAATGAATAGCTATGGCGTTAATAAAGGTCCGCCTTGTTACCGCCTTAAATGCATCCCATTCTATCAGAGGATGCAAGGTGCCCACGTTCACCACCCAATAATTTTCAATGCCCTCTCTACAACTTCCTACCACAGTCGGAACCTGTAGCCACTTTGGATTCAACCTCCTCTATTGGCTAAGTCAATAAGGGAGAGTGACGCAGAGAAGCATGAGAACTGCCTATCTCCTGGGTGCCTCTACATCCACATCTCCGTAAGGTTGCATGCCCCAACACCTGTACCTAGGGCAGAGTTATGCGTCGCCTGTGAACGTAAATTGTCTAGATCTTGGCTCAGAGTTGCATTGAAATCACCCAATATTATGGTAGCAGTCGCCAGATATAACGACATAAGGGCCACAACTTGATCCAAAACAGAAGTGGAAAAAGGTAGGGGGATGTATAGGCCCCCTATGATATAATTAAACCCGCGGATTTGAACATGCATTACTATAAACCTGCCTGATGGGTTTATATGTAAATGTAACAACTTAAATGGTAACTTTTTTGCCACCATTATTGAGACACCTCTTGCATAATTAGAATAGACCGCCTGGGAGCTCAAACCTATCCAAGGCCTCTTCAGGGCCATAACTCTTTGCTCCCTAACGTGTGTTTCTTGTAATATGGCAATATCGGGATTGTAAGGCCGAAGAAAGTTGAAAACCAGTGCTCCTCTTGATTTTACAATTGAGGCCCTGGACATTTCAGGAAATGATGTTAAAGGATGCCATGAAAGAAAACCCGGAAAATATACCTTGTTGGCTGACCAAGACCCAGATGCTGAGACACATCCCTCACCATTCATACCGACATTCATTCACCTCACACAATACAATAACAGCAAAAACAGTAAACTTCCCATTTCCCTGCCCAAATCGCCAAAACACAGTTGAGCATTTTTCCCCCAACTTCTTCTAAAGAAACATCCAAACCGTCACTCCATAGAGGAGTGTACCTAATCTAAACCTTCTGTAGCTCACTCCCTTCAAAATCTAAGGGAGAAAGCGATCCTTAAAATCCCCAAGCCTAGCGAACAATCAACTAAAAGTCCCATTTCTGAGCTCCGATCAGTTATTAACTATACCTGACCTTAAAGAAACATATGGACCTCAGAGTTGTCCTTGCCCCTTCTAACTGGAAACAAAACAAAACAAACTTGCATTTCTCAGTCCAGCAAGTCCTACTGGGTGTATTCTGTTACCCCGTTGGGATAGAGGCACAAGAAGGTGGTACAGTCAGCACCTCCTGTCACGACGCTTATCCAGCCGGTTGTTCGCTGGCTTCAGGACAAGTGAAGAATAGAGTCTTGTCGTGGTCTTGCACTCTCTGACGTGTGGGTACAGCATTGAATATTTTAATCCTAGTTCCCACAAGTGATTTCTCACAGATGTAAATTGTCGCCTTTTCTTTTGAACCTCTGTCGTATAATCCATTTAGAAGGATAACCTCATGTTCTCGTATTTTATCTTTTCTTTTTTCCTTGCAGCTGATAGGATTGTGTCGCAGTCTCGGTAGTTTAGCACTCTCATAATGTAAGCTCACGCTGGGGAGCCTGGCGATAGAGGTCTAGTCGGAAAACGATGCGCCCTTTCTATCACAAAGCAGGAAGATAGAGAGATTGGATCTAGCACTTGGCAGATCAGATTTTCAGTGAACCTTTCTGGTGCATCTGCTTTCTCTGGGAGACCCAGTATGCATACATTATTTCTGCGATTGCGGTTTTCCGCATCCTCCACTCTCTCTTGCAGGATTTTATCTGTTGCTGCATTGTGTTGGTGACATGTTCTTCGTTTGCTGTGGTTTCTTCCACAGCTCCAATAGGACGTTCTGCCTCTGTGGTTTTATCCCTTACCTTATCGAGGTCCGCCCGTAGGAGGGTTCAGATCAGCTTGAATAAGGTCTATCTTAACTTTCAAAACTGTCTGACAGGAATCGATGGCTGTCATGATCTTATCAGTGTCCAACGCACCCTGGGAGGCTGCTGTGTTGACCCCCCCTTTCCATTTGACTCACGACATCCACTGTTGGGGATTTAACAAGATTGAGATGACCTGATTTTATGGCCCATATATATAAAAAAAAAACATGCTTCCAATTGAGGTGGCGCTGTAAGGTGTGTAGCAAAGGCCCACTCCTCCAGATAATACTGAAGGGCAGAGTTCTTCACATCAACCAGCAGGTTATATCCACTGTCACCCTCAGCGCACAAGAAATGTGTTGTGACTGGAGAAATGCGCGTGGAGATGCTGAAGGCCAAACAAGACTGGGTGTGTAGAATATTGGGACAAGATAGCTTTGGCTCTTGTATTTTGATGGCCTCTTCCCTTAGTGGCCAGGAGTGCAGAGTGTCTATTCTGGTTGTCAGGTCTCAGTATGGAAATAAACGATCCGTTTGTACAGGAGAGGCTCCCCTAATGATTTAGCTGTTGCCACCTCGGGTCAGATGTCTGCCATCTTTATACCCTTTACTGTCTGGGCTACTCAGTTCCGTTATGTCCGGTAGCCCCTCTGTCACCTGCTGCTGATGCCGGTTAGTGTCCCCTCTCCCCTGCTGGCCACTACTCCACAGCACTGTACCGTGCTTGTTGCCGACTACCTCTCTCTATGTGTTGCTACCCGAGGTTCCGCTTACCTGCCGTCTCGCAAGGATTCCCGGTTCTGCACCCCCAGCTCTCTTTCTCAATCTCCGCTCGTCGCCTGGGTGTTTGGCCTCTCTCTCCTGCATCTCCGCTGCTGCCGACCGACTGCAGCGGATCAAAGCAAGCAGGGATATTCTCCCCAGCAAGTCTCTCCCTGCAGTGTCCCAGCAGACGAGGTGGGTATATAAAATGGTAGCCGCTCCCGCCAACCAGCTGGGCCTTCTCCGTCTCCAAGCGAACCAGCTAATGTGGTGTGAGGGCTACATCTTGCAGGGCTATGGCTTCACTGGTAGGCTATTCAGGTTCAAATTTGGCCAGGGTATAAGAATCAAAGCAGGATTCTAGCAGGAGCTCACTTGCCACACGTCTTTACTCCATACTTGCAGGCCACGCCCCACCATTTATATGATTTTTAATAAGATCAGAATGTAATAGTAAATAAGACTGTCAAAAAATGTGTAAAAACTGTTCCTCAGCTTTCCCGTTTCAGTGGCGAACAGAATCAATTACCTTGGGAAAAAAGTCACCAAACGATGCAACCTTCTTTTTAGCTCTAATCTGTATCCTTTTCTTGTCCAACTGAAATCTCAAAGGTTGATGTTGTCCCCAATGGGAAGAGCTAACTTGCTCCAAATGGCGATGTTCCCTAAACTGCTTTATCTACTTCAATCCTTCCCACTCTATCTCTGGCCTAAGAATATATGCACTATTAATGCCTTATTCAGAAGGCTCATGTAGAACAATCGTAGACCTAAAACAACCATGACCATCTTGAGTCAACATCGGTCCCAATGAGGAATACAATTTCTTCTGGGTGGTAAACTGAACTTCCTTCATGGACTGCTTGCTGTATAATCAATTTACACCCGAGATGTCCATCATTAGTCTAATGCACTGAAATTACAAGGAACTTCTCCAGCAAATTAACCATAACCCATCAATAATGACCACATGGAGAGCATGAACCACTTTGCGTGGTGATTACTCGAATCTTTTGCATTTCCTGCGGAATCGAAATTTCCTACAAGTGCAAGATTACTTCCAGATGTGGAAGGTAGGTGGAATACATTACAAAGCCTTGCTCATCGACATAGTGACAAAAAAAAACTTAAGTGAGGATCAAGCATCCCGTAACAGGCCCACACCAGTTTTACTTTTTACAGGCTTGCAGTTATATGTTAACAGTGATAAAACAGCTAGGGGATAAGCACTGGTTTGATCCAATTCTACACCCATTCCTCTCACAACAACAATCCAAACGTCTGATAGCACACTTTTATAACTTACTGAGATCACCATTGGACGATTCAGTATTGTGCTCTGCTGTCCTCACAGAGGGTTTCTTATAGGTCACTCACCGAACCATACTTGCCTGAAGTGTGCAACACCGCATGCAGACTTACTATATTGCTTGTGCTCCTGTGTCTAGATTAGAATCTTTTGGTCTCACATCCAACAATTTGTCACCAGACACTTGTTACCTTCATGTCTTAATTCCCTGGAATGTGCTCTGTTCAGCATTCTTCCTGCCAAATACACTAATTGCCTAAAACTCCAGAAAAAACGACTGTTTATATCTCTGTAGTGGCAAGAAAAGCAATCGTTTAATGCTGGATACTACCTACCCTGCTAAAATTAGTTTTAGATAATCAGTCATGTGAGTGGTTGATTTTATTGGTATTTTTGCAATTGTGCAATCTCCCCATATAATATTATATACTGTGGCTTTTCTGCATGCTGGTGTGAATAGGTATCAGGTTAATGTGCAGTTTTTTATCTTCTAATTGTTCCCCTAGTGGTGGGATGTGTTAATTACTGCTCATCAATTAGCTGCACCTGTTTATCTTTCCCAAGTAGCATAGGGGCCAGTGTTGCCTGCTACTGGATTCAGTCTAGTCCAGCCATTGAGCTGTAAGTATGGCCTATGTAGTGTTTTTAGATAAAGTCACACCTATTTTGCATGGACTGGATAGAGATTAAAGAAAGAAGGACAAGTAAAACCATTCTTCACATTGTGGGATAAATGTATTGTCCTTCTCCAAACACCAACAAAACACACAAGAAGATATGGGAAACTAGTGTACACACTTTCCCAGAGATACACAGAAAATTAAGAATAGAAACACAGAAAAAACTGTGTATTTTATTAAAACTTAGCTTTTACTAAATATATTTAAAAAAGGGGGAGAACAAAATCAAATTGCATAACTAGCTAGCTGGAAAAGAAAAATTCTTAAAACCAAAGATGGGGTAAACTATATAGGAGGACCAGAAGGATGCCTATAATACCCTACCACATCTATTAAACCCTATCCTAAGATTACAGGGCTATCGCCCCAATAAGGGCGGTCCTGTCAGGAACCTTACCCTACAATATAATACCCTTATTCTAAAGAAATTGGTGTTCCAGCATGTTTCGATGTCCCACAAACATCTCCTCAGGAAACAAAGTGTAGGGGAATTTTGGATAGATACAAAAGTTTTGAGGTAAGGATAAACAGCCAGCCACAATCAGGGTTACCCTAATATAGGGATGTATACACCAGATGTATGGAGATGGACTAAATATGCTGTTTAAGGTTTGCTGCAGTATAGTTTCTTCAGCCCTTAATTTCTTCCACCCTTAAACACTGCATTAAGCCCCTGTATATTATATTCTATTGATAGGACACTCTAAAGCTTCATGATAAGGAGTATGATGATTCCTAATATGATAGTGTATTGTTGCACTTATCCAGCCTGGAGATAGAGAAGACAATCAGATCATATAATCAACAGTATGGGAATATATTGATATAAAACAAGCCTACATATCCGCTTGTTAAAGAATATTACCCATAGAGCCTGCTTGTATAGAAGTTTTCAACCCGGATGCTCCACTATGATCACCTAAGGGGCTCAAAGTTTCCCCCGACAAAAACGGCTTTTCGCCTGTTTTTTTTCTGGCGAAAACCTGCGCCTCACCGGCCCGAATCTGCTTGGGGCGCGGGGATGCAGTGTTAGGCCAGCTTCGCCATTTTCAGCTGCGCCCCGCATAAAAGGGGCGGCAATAGCCGCGGGGGTGGGCGTTACGGGGGCGGGACAGGGCGCGCTCGAAAACCCAGGCATTACGAACGGGGATCCCAAAGTGCGGGGCATTGCGCTTGGCAGCTCCACAGGGAAACTGGTTGTTCTGGCTAAATGAGTCGGCGGGGCGAAGGAAGCGAGAACGGGAACAGAAGGAAACATAGAAGAAGATCGCAAAGAAACCGGCTCTCACCCGTGCGGCAAGTATATTTAAAAAAAATCACCTTTTTAAAGGCGTAAAAAATTATCAGAAAAAGACTCAAAACTTATAAAAAAAATAAAAAAAAAAAAAAAAAAAACCTTCCAAAAAACAGAACGGGGCTACATCAGAATTAAAGGGTCTTGGAAATTGCTGTGAAAAACAGTAATTCAAAATTTTGTAACCTATTCTGATTGGTTGGGAAAAGCCAGCCAAACAGAATAGGAGCGACAGACCCATTTTAAAACCTTGGAAAGTTTGGACCAATCAAAATCAAAGGCGGGACAGTTCAAAAAACAAAAAATCGCAAAGAGCTATTGGGTTTAACTAGCGGGGGGGTTGGCTGTTTTCGGCCAATCAGAGCGTTAGACCCACTTTCCAAATTTTAGCAATGGGGAGATCGGGGCAAAGAAAAAATTTTGGGTCCCCCAGCGCCGGCAGGGGTTTAGTATGAAAAAAAAATAATTTTTTTTTAGGTTTAAAAAATTTTCTAAAAAGAGCTGAAACCCTAAAAACATTAAATCAATCAAAACCCAAAAAAACGGGGTTTGGGCGCCGAAAAACCGGGGCAAAAAAAGGAAATAGGAAATAGAAATTGCCGGGGAAAAAAGCAATTTCCCAATTTTTAACTCTTCTCATTGGGCGGCAGAAAAACCCCCCAAATCAAAAATTTACGAAAAGTGACCCCAAAACCTAATGAGAAGTTAAAGGGACCAATCAAATGAAAAGGCAAACAGTTCAAAAATACAGTAAAAAAAGGGAGAAAAGGGGCTGAATTTGGGTTTAGCCCAGGCGGGAGATATGAAACCCCCCAATTTATATGGAATCGTCTACTTTGAATGGAAAAAAGAAAGGCAAACGTAGAAGGGGCACCCTAAAATTATTACTGTCTATGGGAAAAATATTCTAGCGACTGTGATGTGTTGAGATTGGGTAAAGGTGCCTCGTCCCTGCTTAGTCCAATCATCCTGAGCCGTACTTTCTCCAATAGGTTCTATGGGGAAAAGAAGATGTCATTGATTGGCTAATGATAAAAGAAGCCGTTATTTGACTAATGGAGACGCGCGAGACGCTCTTTATGAGTTTTCTAATGCAATCTATAATAAAACCTGTACATGCAGAAACAAAAGATAAGGCTCACGAAAGTTGCTGCTGATCTGTATATAAAATGGAAACAATAATAAGGGGGTAACGAAAAAAATTATTAATTCAATATATATTCATTATTTTTTTCTTTATTTTCGTTCAGCCAAGGGATCAAGAGTGGGGGTGTAAACGAAAATAAAAGAAATAAAATATGAAATTTATGAACGAATAGTTTTTATTTTTTTATTGTTCCTCCATATTAATTGAGTTCATTTTAAATAACCCATCGGCACGAACATCGTGAGTCTAACATTTGATTTCTGTCATGTAAAGTTTTATTACAGTATTGCATTAGAAAACCATAAGATGCGTCCGCTCAGCCTCTCCATTGGCCCCAAATACGCGCCCACTTTTTAAATTAGCAATCACAAACAGTAGCGCTCTGCGATTTCTATTCCCCATAGAAGCTCTGATAAAGATAGTCACACCGCTGGATTGGCTAAGCATCGAGCCCCCTCTTTCCCGTCAGCACCAATTCACAGTCCTAAGAATATTTCCATAACAGTAAAACGTTTATGGCGCCTTTCTACTGACGTCCCTACTTTCTCCATTCAAAATGAGACCAAACTACATATGATATGGTGGATTCATAACTGTCCGCCTTGGCTCAACCAATCAGCTCTTTTCTGCCTTTTTTTACTGTATTTTTGAACTGTCCGCCTTTTCATTATTGATTGGTCCTTACTTTCCCATAGCTTACATGGTTCCTGTCCGCTCCCTATTCTGGATTGCGGTTCTTTCTGCCGACCAATGAAAAGAGCTTAAAACAATTTGAATTTTACTGTATTCCCGCCCCCTTAAAGTCTCTATATCCCAATTCCTGATGTAGCGCCGTCTCGCGACAAACGCATTGTTAGGATTTGAAATGATTTATGTTATAGAATAGGTTTCAGCCTTTTCTGATAATATTTTACACCTAATAAAAATTATTTTTGTTTAATCATATCCTTGTTAGCACGGCACTGCAGATCCGATACTTCATTGCCCCGGTCCTCTCCATTAACAGCAATGGGAGCAATAGCTCGCGCTCTGATTGGCCGAGACCAGCCAAGCCCCCCGCTAGTTCAACAATCAGCTCTTTTCTACATTGTTTACTGAGATTTGTAACGTGTCCCGCCTTTGAATTTGATTGGTCAATATTTCTCCATAGGTTACAATGGATCCCTGTCGCTCCTATTCTGATTGGCCGAGATAGCTAAGCCCCCACTAGCTCAACCAATCAGCTCTTTTCATTTTTACTGTATTTTGAACTTTCCCGTCTTTGAATTTGATTGGTCAATATTTCTCCATAGGTTAGAATGGGTCACTGTCGCTCCTATACTGATTTGCTGGTTTCTGCCGACCAATGAGAATAGCTTACAGAATTTGAATTACTGTATTTCCTGGCAATTTTCAATATCCAAATTCCCGATGTAGCGCCGTTCTTGATATTTGGAAAGTGATTTTATTTATGTATTTTTTTTAGTAGGTTTCAGCTCTTTTTCCGAGAATGTTTTACGCCTTTATAAAGGCAATTTTTTGATTCATACTCCGCACGAACATCTTTAATGATTTCTTGCTGTTTTCCAGCCTGTCTCGAATCTGAAAACATGTGAGGCGCAGTCCCGCACTGCGCCTAAGTCCCACACTGCGCTCCAAACACTGGCGAGGCACAGCGGACTTTTCCCCGCATGTTTGAGCGCACCTCCTCGGACGGCGAATATTAGGCGCAGCCCCACACTGCGCCCATGTCCCCGCACTGCGCCCCACACACTGGCGATGCGGACTTTACATAATATGTATGAGCGCACTACATCGGGCGACGAATTTTATGCGCAGCCCTGCACTGCGCCTAAGTCCCGCACTGCGCCTCACACACTGGCAAGGCGCGGCGGACTTTACATGTTATGTATGAGCGCGCCCCAGCGCCGACATAAATCAGGCGCAAATTTCACCGGAAAACTGGCGAAAAGGTGCGCCCCGACGTGGCGAGCTTCATACATGACGCCCTAGGAGTCTACCTACGTGGCTGCAAAGTTTCCCAAAGGACCAAAGCACCTGGTTTTACAGAGATACCTTAACAGAGAAGCGCTGTCTCGCGCCCGACCTCGCACATGCTACTCGATCCACATGTGTGCTCCATACATAGAAGCGTGCCGCGCTCAAAATAAGCTGCGGCACATTTCCGGTTCCTCCGGATTGACACCGGAAGTGACGGATCGAGCAGCTAATCCGTAACTCGGCTAAACCGTCGAGTCGGATTGAGTTACAAACAGTTCGTTTGCAACAGTTAACAATAGAAACAAGTTTAATATGGCAAGAGCCATTCATAGGTAACAAGAATATCTTACAGATCATGCAGAATATATGGAAAGAGTGGACTTAGCTTATCCATGTACAGAAACCGCCTATATTTTACATAGTTGGAGTCAATATATACATTACAGCCTATATTTTACATAGTTAGAATCAATATATACATTACGAAATAGCAGCATAGATATAGCCTATTATTTACACAGGTATGTTACAGACATATTTTTATATGATTAGGGCCACTATATACAAAGTAGGTGCAATATAATATATATATATATATATATATTAAATATATATATATATATATATATACCAGTTACTACCTAGGTGTGTTACCAATACTAGTGCTACCATAGCTACGTTTGTTGATAAATTATTTATAGTAGCGGAAAAAAAAAAAAAAAATTCCTTTCCCTTTATTTTCCCTTTTTAAATCGTGCTAAATATTTCGTGAAAATGAACATATTTATCCATGTTCAGAAAACGCCTGTATTTTACATAGTTAAAGCCAGTATATGCATTACAGAGTAAGCATGATGGATATTGCCACTTAGTTGTATAAATGTATGGCAAACATCTCCACATGGCCAAAACCATTATATACGTTATCAAATAGGCGTGGTCTATTATTACATGAGTATGTTGCAGATATTTAAGCTACTATAGCTATGTTTATTAGTAAGTCTTTGCTACTACAAATGTCTTACTAATAAACGTAGCTATAGTAGCTTAAATATCTGCAACATATTCATTTTTTTATTTTTTTTCCCGCTACTATAAATAATTTATCAACAAACGTAGCTATGGTAGCGCTAGTATCGGTAACACACCTAGGTAGTAACGGAATATATATATTGCACCTACTTTGTATATAGTGGCCCTAATCATATAAAATATGTCTGTAACATACCTATGTAAATAATAGGCTATATCTATGCTGCCTATTTCGTAATGTATATGCTGACTCCAACTATGTAAAACAGAGGCGCTTTCTGTACATGGATAAGTTAAGTCCGCTCTTTCCATATATTCTGCACGATCTGTAAGATATTCCTGTTACCTATGGATGGCTCATGCCATATTAAACTTGTTTCTATTGTTAACTGTTGCAAACGAACTGTTTGTAACTCAATCCGACTGGCTGCTCGATCCGTCACTTCCGGTGTCGCACCGGAGGAGCCGGAAATGTGCCGCGGCATATTTTGAGCACGGCACGCTTCTATGTACGGAGCACACATGTGGATCGAGTAGCATGTGGGAGGTCGGGCGCGGGGCAGTGCGTCTCTGTTAAGGTATCTCTGTAACACCAGATGATTTGGTCCTTCGGGAAACTCTGCAGCCACTTAGGTAGACTCATAGTGGCAGCATCCCGGGTTTTAAAATTTCTATACAAGCAGGCTTTATGAGTAATATTCTTTAACAAGTGGAAATGTAGGCTTGTTTTATATCAATATATTCCCATATTGTTGATTGTTTGATCTGCTTGTCTTCTCTATCTCTAGGTTGGATAAGTGCAACAATACACCATCATATTAGGAGTCACCATACTCCTTATCATGGAGCTTTAGAGTGTACTATCAATAGACTATAATATACAGCGGCTTAGGGGTGTGGCCTGGACACCGAACGAGAAGGACGCACGCTGTGAGAGCTCCTGCAACTTGGAGAGAGTTTACCTCAAATATCCTGCCTTATCCTGCTCCTGCGTCGACCCCTGAATGCCCGAGGGACGTGAGAAGCTTCGGGTGATGGTGGTGTCCGTGTCGGGCGTCCGCAGTGAAGCTTAGCTGCGGGCCCCACAAGGAGTCGGCCTGCCCGCCAACAGTACCCGCCATCTTGGGAGCATCGCGTGGTGCAAGGCGCCCTCCCGCCGAGGTTTTCCCGCACCACGGAGAGAAGTGAATCACCCCGATCCCCCCGGGACCCCAGCGACACACGGGACGGGGGCGGGGAGTTGCGAGAGGACGTCCGACGCGCAGACAGCGCGGCCTTGCTGCTTCACAGTCAGCTATAGTGGGGGAGAGAGCCGGGACCTTCAGCCGTACGGTCCAAGTGGCTGCAGGACGGACCAAGGGCGGCGGCGCTGTGGAGAGCGCGGGCGCGCACAGACCTAAGAAGGACAGTGAGTAACCTAGGCTGGTGACCCTATACTGTGTTGGGGATCGCACGTGGCGCGGCCATTTTCCCCATCAGCCCACTTCTATATCTCTGTGCAACAACTTCCATTCACTGGTCTCTGCTGCCCTCCTGTGGCCATCTGCAAGATAACTGTCAGGAACATTTCTTACTTGCTTCATATGGAGGTTGTGTATCAGGCAGTTGGCAGATCAACAACTCATCAGCTTGATATGAGCACCCCTGCTTCTGAAGCACTCTGTGGCAAACATAATCAAGAGCAACCTCCCAATCCTAAGTACTGCCCCTGCTACCAGTTTTCAAGCACTAAAGATTTGGTTTATAAAGACTCTGCAGGGTCCAAACTGTTCTGTGCCAGTCGCTGGGTGTGTGCTGTCCGCCACCCCCGCGCCCCCGTGAGTGTACTGTGCACCACTGTATGACAGGTTACCTGTCTTAACTTCCTATGATAATCTTGTGCCCCCTAATATGCCTGTGTGAATACGGGGCGTCCAAGAATGTGACTTTCTCCCCCCTATGTAGATTTTTGGGGGCCCCCTTTAATTTACATCAATTTTGGCCCGGAACATATCTCTTTTTTTTCCAAAACTCACATATCCCGCCTGCCGCGTGAAACGTACTCCCTTTTTCCCTTAAAGCGGACAAATTTTTGGGCTCCTACCAAGCCCCTCAAAAGGGCTTTGGGAAAAACTTGACAAATATCGAGATGGGGAAGCCCTTGGGGCCTAAAAATGGAGGGCTGAGCCCCTGCCGCTATGAAATAGATCCTGCTCCAAAAAACCTCTGACACAGAATCGTTAAACCCAGAAACACGAAAGTTTTTAGCCGCTATACACCCCCTGCCAAGCCCCCCCAAACTTAAACGCTTTGAAGAAAATTAAAAATTTTTTTTTTCCTGCTAAGAAAACCGAGGGGCGAAAAAAACCCACAGGAGGGGTTTGCCGGAGGCTGAACAGAAAAATCACCCCTTTGGGAAATCAACCCTTTTCCCAAATTGACTCGCCCGATTTTGGGGAAAGGGGAGAAAAATTTTAAAAAGGGCTTCACCACACCTGGACAACCAGGGGGGAAAATTCCCCTTTCCCGCGGGATGCAATTTAAGATTTTTGGTCCCCCGGAAAAGGCCCGCAGAAAGTTCATCGCCAGAACCTTTTTCTTGAAAATCTCCTGATCTCTACATTTGGGCCGGGAAAAAATTTTTTTCATTATTTTTTTGCTGTGGAACGACCCCATAGAATCCTGCCCAAACCTCCTCCTACTGGGGGGCCCCTCCACGCCCTTTTAAATTGCCAAACTTTTTAATTATAGAGACAAGCCACAAACTCCCGGTTTATTTAGAGAAAAGGGGACCTACCCTTATTGGAAACCCCCAAAGTTCGGCCCAAATCCTGATTTCTCAATCGAAACCCAAAAAAAAAGAGAGAAACTGTTCTCAAACACCCGAAGCAAAAGCTGCGAAGAGAAATTTTAAATACCCATGTCAACCCGGGTTTGGGCTAAAGGTCTGGGGGACAGCAAATAAATTTTTTCTTTACTACACCGCGGGAAACCCTTTTGACTGGGCGGGAAATCGCGACCCCCAGAGGGAGGCCGCTCAAAGGTGGGCCCATCCTAACTAACTGGTGAAATTGACCCGAGCTTTTCCCTTTTTTAAGATATGCAAGGGTTTATACTTGGTTTTTTTTTCCTCCCCCCCCCCCCTTTGGGTGTTGGGGTTTTTTTTTTTTTTTGTGTTATTTTTTTTTTCCTACCCTTTCCCCTTTTTCTTTATCCCCCCTTCCCCCCCCTCCTGGGGTTTTTATTTTTTTTCCTTCTTTCTTTTTTTTTTTTCCCCCCTTTCAACTTCCAATGCGGGTAGGAGTAATCCACATATAATTTTTCCTTGACTATCAAAACCCCGCTACTTATTTTTTTGTGGGGCAGGGGATATAGGGGTTTGAAAATTGTTACATCCCACGTATATTTTCAACTCATCCAATCTAAATTCTGAGGGGGCCCCCTGGCCAAATTAGGGGCTCACAGTTTTTCATTGCCTTGTTTAAATTTAGATATCTTTTTTGCTAGGGGGAATGTTGGGGAAACCAATTTTTGGGGTACATTTTGGGACGAAATAGGGGGGGAAAAGGGGGTTTTTTGGGGAACATCTTGTCAAAAACCAAATTTTGGTTCTTCTCGCAAGAAAGATACACGATCAATAAAATTTGGGGGTCTGCTTTGGTGGGACTTCGGGCATAGGGGAAACACGCATCCCATCTGTATTCCTTTCTACAGTCCTAAAAAAGGGCGGCAATGCAATTACCTTGCGACCTGGAACGTACGGGGGGTTTAATGACCGATTAAGCGGGCACTGGGGTTTTAAAAATTTAAAAATCACGCAACTGCGACATTGGGCCGTTGCAAAGGGGGACCCATATTAAACCCAGATAGGGTATCATTTTTTGGGCCCCTCCTGCTATGGTTTGGGGAAATTTCCCCCCAACTTTTTTCAACGTGGCCAGGGGAGGAAACCCCCCCATCCTTATTAACCGTAATTAAGATTCCCCCCTCCCAGTGCATTTGTGGATGCCAAAGGGAGATATTTGTACTGGTGTGTCCCGATATTCCATGCCCCATTCCTTTTTAATTTGGTTTTTTATATCCCACCCGCCATACTCCCCCCTTGTTTTTAGGGGGGTGTTTGGGCCCTTATTGCCTTTATACCCTTCTATACCCCCTATATGGCGGGGGATTTTAACTGCCCAGTGGGTAGATAAATGGGGCCGGGTTTGACTCGGCTGGCTGTTTTTCCTAGGGATTTCCCCCCCCCATCCTCCGGGTGCAAATTTTTAAGACGGATTTTTTGGGATCAGAGATCCAGGGCCCCCCCTTCACCCAACAAAAAGCGCGTATACTCCCTTTTTTACCCCTCAATTCAATGCGCCCATCGCTATAGAAACTTAAGGGTTTCCCAGTCCCCCCTTGATTCCAATTGTCGAGTCCGTAACATAAATTTCCAGATCTAATCTGACCATGCCCTGGCTAAAATACGGCTTCGGGTTTGGGTAACCTGGGCCCCCCAAAAGTTTAAAGGGGTCGAAACCCCCTTTTGGTTAAAAATTCTGCCCCCCCTCCTTAAATTTCTCGACAAATGGAAAAGTTTTTTTTTTAGGGGAATAGGGGGTTTACACCGACTCCAGTGATATGGGTGCCTTTAAGGCTACCGAGAGGTTTTCATGACCCACCGCCATTAACATTTTAAAAAGGGATTTGGGCCCCTAAGGACCCACAACTCGCCAGGGATGTCACAGACCTGAACTAAAAGTATACCGAGATCCAACTAAAGCGCAAGAAAATGAAAGGCTCTGTAAAGTTTAGACTGTACAACTCCCCTGTCTGCACCCCTAAGGACCAAAAACAGGCGTTCTTCAGCAGGCCCAAACGTATTTTAACATGGTAGAAATGTGGAAGGCTGCTTTGGGTTTCAAAAGCCCAAGGTAATGCGGAGGGCCCCCCTTTTTCCCCCAAATTTACTCTTCAGAAAGGACTCGGGGGAGTGGGCCTCTGGATATCCTAACTGCCTTTTTTAGAACTTTTTTACTTGAACTTATACTCCTCACATATCACGACCTCCTCCTCTGAAAAATTTTTTTTCTCCTATTTGTCACTCTGTCCCCCCTACCTGTCCCTGGAAGAAAAAAAGTTTTTTTGATGGGCCCTTTTACTGAGCAGGGAAAAAGTGGATTTTTATTTTATCGTTTTAAACTTCAAAGTTACCGGGCATTTATGGGCTCCCTATCGAGTTTTATCGCGAAAATATTGGTTCCTCGACCGCATTTTTTGGAATAAAACCAGGCGGCTTCCGGGGTGGGGCCCTACCCCCCCTCCATGCCCTGAGGGTTTTTATTTGGGTTTTGCCTAACCAGGGAAGGATCCCCTTTTTATTTTTGGGTTCTTACCATCCAAACTCTCCCCCTACAGAAAAGACAAATTAAAAAATTTTGGTAAAACGCTCGCTAGGAGGCCCAAAAAAGTTATCCCCGTCAATTTTACATGCTACCCAAAAAGGGTTTATTCCGGGAAAATCGACCCCCATCGAACTTGAGACGCTTATACTCCAATTTGCAGGCCACACATGATGACGTTGGGTCTAGAATTATAGTGTCGTTAGATGCCGCTAAGGCCTTCGACTCAGTCGAATGGTCATATTTATTTCTTACTTTGGAGAAATTTGGATTCGGTCCCACATTTATAGGTTGGGTGCGTCTGTTATATGCGGATCCTATATCTAGGGTGACAGTTAATGGTTGGATGTCAGACCCTTTTCCGCTCTGCCGGGGCACCAGGCAGGGTTGCCCCCTCTCCCCCCTGTTATTTGCCTAGCAGTGGAGCCCTGGCAGTTAAAGTCAGGTCATATAATAGCATCAGGCCTGTCCATATCCCCTATATGCGAAAAAATTTGCTTGTATGCCGATGACGCCCTGCTGTATATGGCAGACCCTCAGGAGTCCCTGCAAGCCACCCTGGCAGTCCTGACGGAGTTTGGAACTGTCTCGGGACTGTCATGCCCTTACAGGGCGGGAGATGACTTACAGTTCTGAAACTCAATACCTGGTGGTCTTGCTGGTTTATGTTACAAACCTACAAGGCGGCATTATGCAGATGAAACGTAAGGTAGTGTCTTTTTTTGTTATGTAAACACGGCATGTTATGTTGTTTCTGCATCAAAAACTACCATCAGGTATTTATCTACCCTTTAATTCTTGTGCCTCTCATTATTGCAGCCATTTATTTGTTACTATACCCAGATACTTGGTCCAATTATATCTTTCCAAAAGTCCCCTGATGATGCAGGGGTGATTGAAACTTTGGAAAGGGGGCCCTGAGGAATAAAGGGGGTTTTTTTTGAATTTGGGGGAAAGCTATGTCCACGGCAAGTTGGGGTATTTGGTCCGTTTTAAATTACCCCCCGAAGTGCCAAATTACGGGCCGAAAACGTCCCAAACTTACGGTAAATTTTACAGTTCTCTGGAACTTGGATTACTCTCCCAACCCCCCCGGCAAACCCGCCGGGGGGGGATATTGCATTGAATTACTAGGGCAAATACCGCCGCTATAATTCCCTCATGGGCCGGGGAAGGGGCCGGCCCCCTGCTCGCCCCCCCCCCCCCCGCCCCGCCCCATCTTCAGGCGTAATTGCGGGCGTTAATTACGCCCCGCAAATACAGGTGTGTGAACATTAGCCTAAGGCTGCGGACAGGAACGCCCTTATCGGGGCGATCATCCTGTATTCTCTTCAGTTAGGTAGGGGTATGTTAGGTTTATAGGGCCAGGTTTTGTATATCACTCTGGTCCCACCCATGTAGTTGTTGTTTGCCTCCCACAGTGTTTTGTGAGTTCTTTGAGATAGATCACGATATATTTTAAACTATATTTAATAAAAGTTATTTTTTAGGACCGATTTTTCCTCTTTAAATTGTCTTCTATATATGCTGGTCAAGAGGTTTTGGTACTATTGGTAGGGATCTACTAGGTACATTTGTTCTTGGGAGAAATTAAGGACTGAAAAATTATACTGCACCAAACCTTAAACAGCATATTTAGTCCCTCTCCATACATCTGGTGTATACATCCCTATATTAGGGTAACCCTGATTGTGGCTGGCTGTTTATCCTTACCTCAAAACTTTTGTATCTATCCAAAATTCCCCTATACTTTGTTCCCTGAGGAGATGTTTGTGGGACATCGAAACATGCTGGAGCACCAATTTCTTTAGAATAAGGGTAAAGTATATTGTAGGGTAAGGTTCCTGACAGGACCGCCCTTATTGGGGCGATAGCCCTGTAATCTTAGGATAGGGCTTAATAGATGTGGTAGAGTATTATAGGCATCCTTCTGGCCCTCCCATATAGTTTACCCCATCTTTGGTTTTAAAGATTTTTCTTTTCTAGCTAGCTAGTTATGCAATTTGATTTTGTTCTCCCCCTTTTTTAAGTATATTTAGTAAAAGCTAAGTTTTAATAAAATAAACAGTTTTGTCTGTTTTGATATTCCTTCTCCCAACACACATAAAACCTAAACTCAAATAGCGTATCGGTCTCACCACCTGGTCCTTAGAGAGTCCCATGACGAAGACTGAATGTTTTGGTTTCTAATGATCATCCATTCTTCAGCCTGCCCTGCGTATGCCGTGCGTTTGGTAAGTCTGCCTGTGTTTGTCATTCTTTCATTACTTTCCCCTTCTCTCCTTGACCAGTACACTTTCCACATCCGAGGGAGGACATGGAATAGGGAGAAATCCACTTCATCTTAAATGAATTAACAATCACAGATTATGGTAAACTTATGTGTCCTTCAAAACTCCCATGTAGGCATTACGAGGTCAACCTCTCTCCTTTCATCTGTTTATTATGGATGTTTTGTTTGACTTTCATATGTTGGAAAATTGCAATAAAAACATTTACAAAAAAAACAGTTATCATAAAAATAAGTCTTTAATTTCAGGACTACAGCTGAGGTAAAACATTTGCTATAGTCTGCATGTTAAAATGGTTTCGCTTCTTATGATGAGCAAGAGTTGATCTGTGATTATAACATTTCCCACATTCTGTGCATGAAAATGGCTTCTCCCCTGTATGAATTACTTGATGTTTAAGAAGATCAGCTTTAAGTCGGAAACATTTTCCATATTCTGAACATAAATATGGCTTTTCCCCTGTGTGAGTTCTCTGATGTTTACTGAGATCAGACCTATCACTGTAACGTTTCCCACATTCTGAACATGAAAATGGCTTTTCCCCAGTGTGAGTTCTTCGATGCTTAATAAGATCAGAATTCTTGCTAAAGGATTTTCCACATTCAGAACATAAAAAGGATTTCTTCCCTGTATGGATTACCTGATGTTTAACAAACTCAGATCTCAGGTTAAACCTTAACTCACATTCTGAACAAGAATAGGCCATCTCTCCTGTGTGAATTCTTTGATGCTCGATGAGACTTGATTTCCTCATAAAGACTTTACCGCACTCAGAACATGGAAATGGTTTCTCCCTTGTGTGAGTTATATAATGTTCAAGAAGATATGATTTTGTAGTAAAACACTTTCCACAATCCAAACATGAAAATGGCTTTTCCCCTGTGTGGACTACTTGATGATAAATAGCAGCAGATCTTTGACGAAAGCATTTCCCACATATTGGACATGAATATGGCTTCTCCCCTGTGTGAGCTCTCTGATGTTCAGTAAGACACGATTTCCTTGCAAAACATTTTCCACATTCAGAACATGAAAATGGCATCTCAACACTGTGCCTTGTTTGATGTACAATGAGGTCGGGTTTTGTGCAAAACCGTTTCTCACATTTTAAACATGAGAATGGCCTTTCATCACTGTGAATTATTTCATGCTTTAAAAGATTAGATTTCCTGCTAAAACTTTTCCCACATTGAGAACAGGTATATGGCCTCTCACCTCTGTGCATTCTTTCATGAATAGAAAGATTAAATTTCTTTTTAAAATGTTTCCCACATTCAGAGCATGCAAATGTTTTACCCTCTTTATTTTCTGTACATATTTTAAGAATCTGTCCTTGAACAGATGAGGGCTCCTTGTGATGACTGAGGGCAGTAGACAGATCTCTGCTGTAAGGGTTTAAAAGTATATTACTAAGAAGAAGTGTTGTCGACTGTTCTCTGCGATTGTCCTCTTTGTTGTTGTTAGATTTGTCTTCATATTCAGGAGATAAAATGACATTTCCCACATTTTTGGTGCATTCACCTGCTGGATAGAGAAACAGCCTGTCATTTATCTTTGCAAAACACAGTGACAAAGATTTTTTAAAATGTTCCTACATGATGCTTCCCAAAGGTTCACTAAAACCTGATTTAGAATACTGTTTTCAACTCCTCAATATATGATTCTACCATTACTCTTGACCAAAGACAAACGTCAATAAAACAGCAAAAACATAAAAAAAACTCCTCACCTGCCAACAACATATGCATTTGCCATTCTCTGTCTGTATGTGGGGTGAGGTATGTAAAGAGATCGATAAATACTCTGGGAAGCTGCCTATGCATGAGATTTTGATCGGGAAGAACATGGACGATGAGCGTGGGATTCAACAACATGCCAGACTAAACTGGCTAAAAATATTACAGACTAAGCAGCAGGGTTCTAAAAAAAGGCAAATCATCAGCTGAATTCTTTTCATACTATAGACAAACCTTACTGCTTAGTACTTAGTAATAGTTGTCACTCACCAGTGTGGATACTTGTAAGGATTTCCTCAACCTTACACAGTTCGGTTACTCCAGCATGTGTATCTTCATTTAGGTCTTCAACTTTCATATCAGTTGGATTTATAACCTGATTCACCACCCATCGAACACATAATAGTCAATTGGAAGAGGAAGTTAGGGAACGTTAAAAATAAACTAAAAATTTCATTGTGTAAAAAGAACACACTAACATTAAAACAGGTTCTCTTCATTAATTCTTTGCCTATGTGTTGTGGGCAGTGACTGACTCACCCGAGTGACAAGATTTCAGGGCACTCAAACATCCTGTCGATATGTTATTGATGTCGAAATTGATAACACCCAATAAATGATGATCGAATGAACACTTTCAAATTCAGTATTTGGTATTAACAATTACCTGATGATCCGGCGGGATATTCCAATTTTCCTTTGGATAATCCTTAAAATATAGACTTGGACATCTCTCTGGTAGATTTTGCTTACTGGATTCATCTGTAGAAAATACATCGTGACCAAATATTCACAGATTCATTGTTCAGTTAATGCCTAATTTTGGTGGATGTTGCATGGGTTTAAAGTCACAGTTTAAAAAAGACAAAAAGTTTCTAACTGTTTAGGAACCCACCCAGGACTAGAGTAAGAAGCCTGATCCCAACAGCCTGATTTAGTCAAGTGGATGCTTCCTGAAAGATAAGTACCTGAATGCGCTTATCTACTTTTAACTTATATTTATCTTTATGGAACTTTCTGCAACATTACTTCCCCTCCCAACAACTCATTATCCTGTGTTTCCGGTTTGTAAAAACAAAATATGGTCAGCACATCCATTTTCAAAAATAAGTTTATAGGTGCACGCTGGTGTGGCAGCCAAAACCAATGCAAACACAACACAATATCAACAGCACTCTACAAGCACTAAAAAACAGTCAAAGGGGACATAGGAGTTTTTTGGAAAAGCATTTCTGCTACTTCAGAATAAATGAAACTTTTGAGGTTTAGTGTACATTTTTGATCAAAACTGTAATTGCCCACCTACCGCAACAAGGTGTCCTCAATTTAGATGGGAACCTATGCTATATGTTACCTCTCTTGGTGTCTGTTCAGACCTCCACATTTTATGGAGAGAAGATTCCAGCTATAACCTGATCTAATTAAGAAACCTATGCAGATGGGTGGAGTGCAAAAACCAAGATGAAGGCCTGCCCCATGTATACAATCTAAAAATAAAACATAGTCAGCACATCCATTTTGAATAATAAATATATAGGTGCACGCAGGTGTGGCAGCCAAAAGCAATGCAAACAACACAAAATCAGCAGCACACTATAGGCACTAAAAAACAGAGGAAATAGGAATGTTTAGAACAGTATTTCTGCTACTTTGGAATATATTTAAAATTATAAAATGTTAAGGTGGTTAGTATACGTTTTTGATATTCCAAAGTAGCAGGGTTATAATGGAAGAGTACTGTTAAATAGCCACAGGACTGCAGACATTGAAAGGGAATCATATTGATTGGGCACAATGGCCTTTAAATCCAAGAGGACTAGAGAACCGCTGCAGAAATAACTGAGCCACAAGGCTACAAAGCAGGAGAGAACTCCCTGGAGTGGCATAGATGTGGCCTAATTTATGAAAAAAAATGTAAAAATACTAATATCATTGACATCACCACTCAGTAGGAACATTAGGCTACTAGCATGGCATGCAACCACTGAGGACACTCATTGGCTGCAGTGGTCACGTGGTAAACAAATAGTAAACAAGGACTTTCGGAGCTGTTTAACAGGTTTTGTTTTTTTTAATAATAGATTCAAAATTCAGCTAATTTCTGTAAGTTGGACAACCCCTTTAAGAATAAGAAAAGGCTTCTCCTACCTAATGATGTGGGAGCCTGGTAATTCTCCACCATCACGTCCTTGTACTGATCTTTGTGTCCTTCTAAATACTCCCATTCTTCGACAGAAAGATGGACAGTGACATCCTGATATCTTATAGAAACCTGATACACACGAAGAAACAAACTCAGTGGGGAGAAAGGGCAAACCATACGCAGGTTTATAGCGACGACACTATCCTGGCTTCTATAGTCTACACATTTTCCAACTATTGCATATTGTTATAATTCTATGTTTTCCATTTGAGACTTTCCAATTGTCTAAAGTGGTAAATATGATAAAGTAACAAAAGAAGCAATAATTACTTGATGAACTCCTCACTGTTCCAGTATCACTGCTTCGGTCCTCCCACTGATGTTTGGTTACTTGGCTGCAGCGATGACATGCCCATCAAAGGCCTCAGTAGTCCCGAGACCCATGTGACCCTGGCTTTAGCAATCTTACACCGTACACAAAGGGAATGGGTCGGAATTGAAATACCAGACACAACTCATGGACATACAGTAAGTAATCTAAATATAGAACTGGCCCGTCTCTTGCTATTCGTTAAAGCTAGGGATAGCCTTTAAAAAATTCTGCTAGTTTAAATTTAATTGGGCCCTACACATCTTTAGTAAAACTTCATAGGATTTTATCATCCTTTGTAAGACGGTAGAATTAAGTTTGCCACTCCTGAGGGACTGTGGTAGGTGGTGGTACCTGATCTTCACTTTTGTTATGTGGCAGCAGAGTTGGGTTATCTAAGGCCATACTTGCCAACTCTCCCTATTCATGCGTAAGAGTCTCGCATAAAGCCGGCATCTCACGCACTACCGGGTAGAGTTGGTGAACCTCCCACAGCAGAATAACTGCAGGAGGTTCTCTGCTCTAGAAGTGGCAACAGGGCAGTGTCATAATACGCTGTCCTGAAGCCACTGACTGCTGTCGGCACGATGCTCTAATAGCTCCTACATAGGCTGCTATCAGAGCAATGGACCCCAGTACACTGCTGGGAGGAAGGGGTGGAGCTTAGTGGGAGCCACTAAGCTCCTCCCCCTTCTTAAGCAGAGGAACGTGTGAAGATCCAGGTTGCCGGCAGCTCTACAGCAGGACAGGCGAGTACATTTCTCGGCTGGTTGGCTGAGTGTGTGTGTGAGGGGAAGGAGTGTGAGTGTTTATTTGTGTGTGTGCGAGAGGAGTATAAGGGAGGGATATGTGTATTAGAGTGTGAGATGGAAGAGTGTCGGGGGAGGATGTTGCAGGGGGCAGGAAACATGCTGCAGCGAGCAAGAGACAGGCCTCCTGCCCCTGCAGCATGTCTCTGGCAGTTGCAGGGGGCCAAAGACAGACCGCAGGGAGTAGAAATTTGTCCCCCTTGTCTATTGTCCCCTGCAGCATGTCTCTGGCAGTCACATGGGGCTGCAGACAGACCGCAGGGAGTGGTAATTTGCCCTTCTTGTCTATAACCCTCTGCAGTTTGTCTTCAGCGGCCAAAAGGGACTGGAGACATGCCACAGGGACAGGAGATTCCCCTTACTCCCTGTCTCCTGCCCCCTGAGATCCATCTCTGGTGGTTTCCTATAGCAATAGCCTATCCAGCATTCAGGAAAGCTGGGCGACACTACATCCCCCAAAGATTGGGCCCAGTTTTTCTATCATGGAAATCTGGGTGTTACCTGTGGGCGATGGGTGTCACTTAGCGTTCCTAGATGCTGAATAGGCTATCCAGTCTATGTATTTGTATATGTGTAATGTTTGTTTATTTACAGGTTCCCATTTGGACTACTTCAGATTCAGTGGAATACGTTGAATCTTTGGATCTATTTTTTTTTATATAAAATGGTTAAAGAAGGTTGCTGTCGGGGAATATTTATTTAAATAAAAGTTTTTTTTGTGCAATTTGTGTCTTTTTTCCCCCCCCCATTTAATTCCAGTGTTAGTAATGGAGGCGTCTGACAGACGCGTCTCCATTACTAGCACATGGATCAGCCAGTTGTGCTTTTTTGTCACCGAAAGGCTGACACTAACCCGGTTTCACTATTATCCCAGTACGCAATGCACCAAGGGTACTGGGAAGAACTGGGTATCCGTCAGAAGCAGACCCTCTAATAGTCCGCTTCTACAGAGGCTGCGGTCTGATATTTTTAAAGTGGGAAGGTACCAGTATCTATGGACCTTTCAATTCTGACAGTATCAGGCTACAGATGTCTATTTTACCTTGGCTGGTTATGGAAAATTGGGGCACCCCATATTGTTTTTTTCCCCCCGAAAATTGTTAATTTATTGAGAACTTAAACATGGGTGTCAACTAATGATTGCAGTAGTTTCCCATTTTTGGATTCTCAATAAAATAAATAATTTTTGAAAAAAATAAACGACGTGGAGTCCATCCCATTTTCCATAAACAGCCAAGGTAAAACCGACAGCTGCAGCCTGATACTATCAGAACGGGAAGGTCCATGGATACTGGTCCTTTCCCACTCTAATAACACTGGCCCATAGCCACACATGCAGTTTTTGGCTCCGGACACAAAATGGGTCATATCGCGGCAGGGCACTGGGACAGAACCGAGCCAGTGATACCATTAAAACTGGATGGACCTAAGCTATGACTTGGTACCAAACACTGACTTTCTGCTATGTTCCTTGTCCAAGCCTTCCATTTTTCCCTGCCCGTGTGCCCTAAAAACGTGGGAGTGACAGCTATCCGTGTGGGATGTTTCATATTTAAAAATATGAAATTGAGCTGTGCCTGTAAACCATAGTTCTCCCATAAATCCTTATGAAATATCGGCACCACTGAGGCTGGTGCATCCCTTTTATCCTGGGGGACTGGGACCAGGGCCAGGTCATAACAAAATTAACTGGCAATCCTTTGAGGCTCGACTCCCTGCTGGGCTTGTTTCCTATGGATGGAGCATTTGTTTAAATGAGTGATTCCTCGTGACATGTGTTACACAGTGGGTGCCTTGGGTGACTTTTGCAATCTGAGTGAATTTGAAGTTGGAGGGGGGATGTCTTTTGTCATTTTCCTCACAGTACTAAACTCCATCTCCTGCAGGCAAGGTATGGAATTCAACCTGCACAATATAATTCTGGGAGTTACAGACCACAGCTTCTGCACCAGCTCCAGGAGGGATGTCCTCTGCCCACCTAAGGAGATTGTAAGCTGTGCTCTGTAGTCCTCTCTCTCACCACTTCCCCACCATTGTGTTATGCATCCTAGTGCCAACACAAAATACTACTCTCCACCTATCACCTTCTAACCTTCATACCTATTACCCTCATAGTCCCCTTACCTCAACCTATCACCCCATAACATCCCCACCTAGCAACCCATGTGGAGTTTGTACAGAGGTTGGCACAGGTAGGGAAGTGCTAGAAGATTAGAATTGTTAGATGTTTGTTTGGCAAATTTTGCCGGGATTTGTCGTAGCCGGGAGAAGTCATCATGGTCATAGAAGATGTCTCCGGTGAGTCCCTACATCTAACTGTACTTTAATCACTTTAACGTCTGCGGAGCCCGTGTACACTGTAATTATCACTATATGGTCACGGTATGGGAGTAATACACAGTCTGAAGAGCCTGTGTACACTGGTATCTACCACTATATGGTCACTGCATGGTGTAAATATTGGTAGTAGTGTAATCTGGGTTCAAGCATAGTTTAGCAGCATCTCCTAGTTCCTCTGGATCCTGAATAGACTATCCAATGTCCAGGAATGCTGGGTGACACCAAAACCCTCAATTAGCTTTTTACCAGAGCCGTTACATAGTTGGATGTAGTGTAGAGCGTGGCCCACAGATGTCTCCTTGATGGCCACTTTCAAAAGTTGGCAAGTATATCTAAGACACTTTGGGTGAAATGGATTGTGGCCACGCAGTGATAATTGTTGGATCATTGTTTGATTCTAAATATTTATTTATGTCTCTCATATAGTGCCAACATAATCCACTGTGCCGTACAGACATTGTAGTCACTTACTTCAGTCCCTCTCTCTAATTGGGGCTTATAATCAAATTTCTCGTACACACAGTTTGAACATTTTTAATAGTCATTTTACTTTCTTTACGGAGATGAAAACCATGCCTTGAGGAAGCCCACACAAACTCCACATACAGGTTGTTATTGGTTGGATTTAAACTCAGGATCCAAGTGCTAACCACTGGTCCATCAAAGTATGCACCCTTCTCTATGGCAATATTTTCTATGAATCCTGACTCAACCCTATTAGTGGGTAAAGGTATTTAATATCTGGGTCATATCCATATGTACACTGGTTGTGAATGAATTATTTTAAATTTCAAAGAAGTGAATTTGATATGCCCAATGCGAATATCATTTGCTACCTATAGTTATATAATGTTTTAACACTCAGCACGAACTAGACCCTGTATATTACAAAGAGTATCTAGATGAAATTTAGGAAAGTTCGTGAGAGGCAGAATAATGCAGTATGAGGGGTTTAACACGAATAAATGCAAGGTTGTGCACATGGGAATGGTGAAAGTATATCATTTCCATTTCTACTTGTTATAGAAGGAAGGTAAAATTCAGGGAAAGAGGTGGACAAGATAAGGAGATCTGGGGAATCCAGATGAAACAGTAAACTTAACATTGTAGCACAGCCAAGCAATAGGATTGATGGAGATATATTAAAAGGGTCATGGAGGCACACATTAGAACATCTTCTCCCATTATAACAGATATACACTTTTCATACCCCACACTGAAATATGGGCCCTGATTTTTCAAAACATGTCTAAACAGTATAGACTTGTCTCTTAGTTGAGCCCATATCAACCAATCACAGTGTTGGCATAGCGCTTCTCATTTCGTCCACAGCTGGTTCAAAAAAGAGTAATTGAAAAAAGCCTGGAATAAGTAATGTACATTCATACGTGTTAGACAGTTTGAAAATCATTCCCATATTGGTAACAGTTTATGGATACCAGTTGAACGAAGAAAAGAGACATGTAGAACATGAACACCGGTTGAGGGTTCAATCAGTGCGACAAACAAAAATAATAAAAGGATCTGGTGCGGCGTATAAAATACCTAGAAAAGAAAAATAGGTTAGAGTTAAATAACCTTTAGATGAAAAGATGGTTTTTCTTCGGAGGTGACATATATATATATAAATTATATATATAATATAATAAATATAAATATAGTATAGGTATAGATATATATATAAGTATATATATATATATTATAAATATATATATATATATATAATCTATATATTTTATACCCAGGATTTAGAAGGATGTTTACTGTCATATGAAATAAGAAAGGAGGTATTCTTTACTGTAAGCAAAGCGGAGTGACACTTGCACTCTCTGCCAAAGGAACTTGTCATTAGAATCACTACAGAGTTCAAAAAGGTTCTTAGATGCATTATCTTAGAGCGTAATAATGAAAGAAGATTATAAGTGACCCTAGGATTCTGAGAAGAGGGGGCGCTGATCAGGATTTATTCTGATTGTGGGATTGGATTCAGGAAGTTATTTTTCCCTAAAATAAGGATAATCGGCTTCTACCTGATGGGGGGTTTTGCTGTCCTCCGGATCAAGACCATAGCAAAACAGGCTAAACTGGATGGACTCCTGTTCCTTTTTCAGCTTACACACTGTTTAACTAAGTAGTATATACCTACTTTAGTTTTTCCCAACAATCACTAGGCGAATCCAATATGTAAATATTGATTTATTTATATATTGTGATCTTTAGCGGCCTCCCTGGGATCGTGACTCACAGTTTTTTCATGCTAGAGACAGAGAACTATTCCATATGTAAAAATATTAGGCCTCTTTATTTTATTAGCACAGACAAGAAACAAGTGCAAGGTATGCACAAACAAAACAAAACAAACCTCTGCCCTCTGGGCTCTAACTAACGATAGACCAACTTATGAACAGCCTGTAAGTTTTCCCTGCTGGTTCCAGCATGTCTCCACCCCCAAGACTTAAAGTAATCAGGGGTGTAACCACCTTAGTCAGCTTACCTGCTGACTTATATACTCCAGGTAAATCCCAGAGTGGGAACATGGGTGAGTGAGCACCCCACCCTGCTCATTATGTCTGACTCCCAATGAAAGGCCATGACCAGGAAATGGCTGGAAGCCATGCTTAACATATTACACATGTGAAAACATAAGTCCACAGTCTAAACTGTCGACACCTATTGAATTTTTGCCATTCATTCTACCAAGGCCCTTACCTTGGGGGCAATGTTTTTTGACATCGAAAGGTGCATGCCAGGACCCGTCCGGGATGTACACTCCATTTGTAGTACACCCTCCTGCTGTTGCCACCTTATATATCCCTCCCCTCAGCTCCAGACACTGGGGGGCGGAGGCACCTTTGTGCCCCGAAACTAGGCCCTCTAGATAACGCGTCTGCGTTTGCTTGTTGGGACCCGAGGACTGTGTTCCACACAGAACTTAAAGTCCTGTTGCCGAGGAAGCCACCCGGGTTACCCTTGGGCGGTTCTTCCTTTGTTTTGGGCCACCATTTCAAATCTGGATGAGTCATGATCACTCTAAATTGCCTCCCCCAACTAGATAGTACCTCAGCGACTCCTTGCCCAATTCATCAGAGCAGACCCTTCCCGTCATCTACAATCTGAGTAGTTCTTTTCTGCTGCTGACATCTTCCGGGCATGAGAGGGTAATACCGACAGTGTGCTCTATCCCATTAACCCTTTGGGACATGACTGCACATAAACCCACCTAAGAGGCAGCCTTCAGTACAATGAATTCCCTTCTGAAATCAGGTAACCAGTACAGGTCTCTACAGAGCACCTCCTTGAGATTCAGAAAAGGCATTTTCGTCTCATGGTTCCACTTTACTATGGTGGAATTTTTGCTCCCCTTGGTGAGGTCTGAGAGAGGGGCAGCTAGTGTGGCAAAAGCCTTCTGGCACAAACCTCCTGTAGTAGCCTGCAATGCCACTGAAGGCTCTAACCAGTTTTCTTGGAAAACAGGTGAGGCAATTCTGAATGGCTTCTGAGCGTTGTGCTACCTGGGGTTTATAACCCTTCGGCCAATGTTGTAGCCTCTGTGTAGCGAGCCTACCTCTATCCCTATCGCAAAACTATTTCCTTGGATTAGCCGTTAGCCCGCGGCCCCCAATCACGTCAAGAACCGCTTTGCGACCTTCACTAGAAGGTAATCCCAATCGACACTATAGATGAACCAAATCATCCATGTATGCGGCGGCGTATTTTTTTATGCGCTGCAGGGGAATGATGTTCCATTAAATCTTTATAAACTTCTCTGCCAAAGCAGCATCTCAATTTCCCCAGAGGAGTCAGACCTGCATTTTCTCGCCAAAAATCTTTAGATATCTGTGACGAACCAGTTACTCCGCAACGTCCACGAAAATCCATATGTATAATAAGGGACCACGCAAGTGGGTATACAAGGAATGATGAGATGCACTGCCAAGGAAATGGGATAGCCTCGACGCGTGTTTCGCCAAGCTTTCTCAAGAGGCTTCCATTTGATGTCCATTAGCCTCTGAAAGGTCGCAGGGGCCCCATGTAAACCAAAGGAGAAGACCACATACTGGAAGCTGCTCCCTCTGGTGTGGAAAATTCCGGTTTTCCCTCCTGGCCTGATCTGTGAGGGAAACTGCCAATAACCTTTAGGTGGAGGGTCTAGAGGTGGTCATATAACTCGCTGGTCCCAACCTCCGTTCGATTCAGCTGTCGACCCTTGGCATGGGTAGGGGCATCGAATTGCAGATTTCATTCAACTTTGCGAAATCCATTACAAAACCGCTAGCTAGCCATTCTTTGCAACTGCCACCACCCTTCAGTTTTTCAACAACCACCCACCTTGGGACTCTCCTCTATATTACTCCTAGGCTAGCATTTTCCTCACCTCTTCTATATGGCTTGCCTCTGGGCTTCCGCTACCCTGTAAGGTCTCAAACCGCACCTTTTGGCCAGGCTCGTGACAATTCCTATGTTGGATACTACTGTCTGGCCAGGCCATTTCAGAGAAAGAACCCCTGGTTCCTCTGTAGAACTCCCTGACCTCCTGTCTTCTGGACCTCTGACAAGACTCCGACGATACGGACGGGTGGTAACTCCTTGTTTGGGACTTCCCCTGACTCCCCTTGACAGCCACCAGGCTATTCTCGTCCTTCAGGTTTGATGAGTTACTTATGGTAGATCTGGTTAGGGTTTTCTTTTTCCCCCTGGCTGAAAACCGTGTAATTTCACCTCACTCACTCCGCTCACAGATCTCAAATTGGGCCTGCACTTGGCTATAAACTTGCTTTCACCGGTTGGTACACAAGTACGAGCACCCTTCTCCCGGGCCTTTGAAAAGACCTGGACGCTTGCGCCCGGTTGGTAAACCCGGGCCTGGACTTCCTTGGCCTGTAGCATGTACTCCTTCCCGATCCTGTCCTGCATGTCGCTATAATGCTCTATGGAACACTTCTGTAAGGGTTTCCTCTTGCTCCCAGGTTTCTCTGTCTATGTCCCAGACCCTCGGGAGGTCTCCCATATAGCAGCTTCGAATTGGATGAGGAACCCTGTGGATGCCTGTGGGACTCCCCGGATGGCGAGACAATAAGATAAGGGCACAGTTGGAGTCCCAATCCTACCATCCTTGTCCCACCACATTTTTTAACAAATGCCCTTTAATGGTTATATTAAAGCACTCGACCAGACCATCGGTCCTGGGGAGTTACACGAGGTTGCCGCAGGTGGAGCAATTTTTAGACAGGCATCATAGCCTTTTGGTCACCTTGGACATAAAACGGAGTGCCGGATTGGTCAGATCTCCTTGGGATCCCGGTAGGGTGAATTAGCTGAACAGCTCCCTAGCTATCCCTTTTAGAGGAGGTATTTCTGAGGGCTATAGTCCTCGGGTGGTAGCGGGTGGCATATTCCAGTACAACGTAGGATATGCTTGGTGTCCCCTCCGATTTAGTGAGGGACCGACCTAAGAATCCATGCCATCCGCTCAATGGTACCTCTATAATGGGAAGAGGAACCAATGGACTCTCCGGAAATGGGGTCCAGGGGTGGGTGCGTGGACCTGACACTCCGTGCAGGACTGAAGAACTCTTCCCACTGGCCATGTAGATGCAGCCAATGATAAGTCCGCTCCACCCACTCCCCGTAGTTTTTCTCTGCCCCCCAGTGTCCCCCAAAACATGGGAATGTGCCAGTTCTAAGACCATATGGACATGTGTCCGTGGGTACCCACGCATCGTGCTCCACGCACCTCTGTTGCCGTCTTTTTCATCTGGTACAATAATTTATACCCGTACGGCGAAGTGAGTGTAGACCAACTCCCCCTTGGTTCCTTGGTCTCCCGTCATGATCTTACGCTTTTCCAAGCGTTAACCCTGGTTAGGGTCCCCTCACTTGCTCTGTGGCCAAAATTTCCCACTTCGAGACTGGCATGGAGGAGAGTTCCTAACTCCGAGGGGGTCTCCTTTGGGTTCTCCAGCCATGACTGACAAGGGAAAGGTCACAGGATCAATTTTCTATCGACTTGTTTGACACACATCTTACAGCATGTACAATCAACAACATTTTCTGATTTTGTATGTTCCCCACAGATCCCAAAACAGAGAAAGTCACAGCCAATAACTTGCGGCTGTGAGGTAAACTGTTCACCAACGGCCACCTCATTTGGGTGACCCCAAGGTCAGTCTCTATTGCCAGTAAGGCCAAATGTGTTGGTCCCTGGTGACCCCATGGATCAAACTACCCTACCGGTGTGAGGAGTAGTTGGTTCGGATGCTTAAACAGTACGGTTGCTTGCACAAAGGTCACTTATCTCCCGAGTCCAGGAGGGCCTGCACCGAATGTCCGTTAATATGGTAAACAGGGCACGTCGTTCGTCGTCCTTCCCAGCACAACCCGAGTGGAATACGATGTCCAGTGCAAACCAGAGGTACGCCTCCCCAACCCCACATTCCATGTGGGTTACTCCCAAACCTGTGCAACGTGCCGCCAAATTCCCAGTCCCTTGGCAATACCGCCAGCAGATTATAGGGTCCCTGCCTTAGCAACAGGGTCCCGTTTTTGGTGGGTGGCCTCTTCCCCCCGTCTGTAATAGCCCGTGGAGCCACCCTTTTTGAACAGGAGTTAGTCTTCATGTACCACGGTGGAGTCTGCGGATTATCCGCCCGGCGGGTATATGTAGGACGTGCAGGAACTCCTCACTGTAGCGCTGTACCAGTCCACAACTCCGAACATTTTGTCCACGTTTGGGGGTCGTGTAATACCCCACGCACCAGCTGGAGTCTGATGAGGAGAGGTGCCCCTACAAAACGGTCACAGTACCACCCGTATCGACCACCTGGCAGGTGTGGAGTCTCACGGCTGAAGCCACTTGTTGGTAATGTGGAAGCATGTCGTACATCGTGACCTGCCGGTCTTGGTAGTGATCAAACTCCCATGAGCTTGTACTCGCAAGGCTCTTATACGTCTCCAGGTGAGCCCCCCAGTTCGGGCCTCGATCTCCCCCCCCGCAGTTTTGGTGTAGTACCTTGGCGTCTTGGAACACTCAGGTCGAAAAGCAGCCTCATGCAGTTTTGCCTGTCAGGAAGGGGGATCCAGACATCTGCCCACTGTTGTTAGGTCCACTGCAGCTGCTCTCTCTCCTCTATCCGTTGAAAGGTCCCCACGGTAATCCTTCGATGTCGTCATCATCAGACATCTTGCGCAGGGAACGTTCTGCATCCGACCTGGCGAGGCTGTGAACCGAGCACTTGTTGTAATTCTGGTCCTCGCAGCGGCCAAAGCCTGTAGCTTGTGCTGCAGGTCAGGTTTACCTGCTAGTTTGCTCGATTCACAGAGGCTTGGTAGGTCTTGATTAGCAGAAGCGATTCATCTCCGATTTCGCCCGGACGGTATACCTCGTGATGCATTCTGCTGCTGCCCTCCACAGCTGGAGGTTAGGCTTGTGCGTTCTGAAATTAGCTGCTTCACTAACTTCTCCATTTTACACGACTCCCGCTTGACTGTGTGGTAGCTGCGTTTCAACACCCACGACATCCGTTTCTCTCCGTTCAGAAGAGTACTGCCTCTAATTTGCCATTGACATCCTCCCACCATACGTGTGAGCTTAGGCGGCTCTGGGATCGTACTCACTTGTTTTTCAGGCATAACACAGAGACGGATTCCAGGTGTACAAAATACAGAGCCTCTGTATATTATTAGCTGCAAACAGAAATACAATTTCAAAGGCATGCACAACATAAACAAAACAAACGCCTGCCCGTCTGGGCTCTAACTAACATAACAACTTACTGTACGAGCCTTGTAATTTTCCCTGCTGGTTTCCAGCCTGTCTCACCCAAGACTTAAAGGTAGTCAGGTTGTAACCACTTAGTCAGCTTACCTGCAGACTTATATACTCCAGGGTTAAATCCCTGAGTGGAACCATGGGGGGAGCACCCACTCCTGCTTTTTTTACCCCCCCCTACATGCTCACTCCCAATGAAAGGCCGACGCAGGAAAATGGCTGTAAGCCATGCTAACATATACACATGTAAGACATATGTCACAGTCTAAACTGTCGACACCTATTGAATTTTGGCCTTTCATTCCCTTCCAAGGCCTTACCTGGGGGCTGTGTTTTGACATCGAAAGATGAGCATGCCAGGTAACTCTCTGGCTCGGGCTTACAATTACATCCATTTTACACCCTTCCATCTGTTGCCACCTTACTATCTTAGATCTAATATATATTTATATGCTATATAAATATATTTTATATATTATATATATAATCATATTAATA
The DNA here is from genome assembly GCA_025379985.1 of Phyllomedusa bahiana. Lineage (NCBI taxonomy): Eukaryota > Metazoa > Chordata > Amphibia > Anura > Hylidae > Phyllomedusa > Phyllomedusa bahiana. Next base: position 35,290 of record JAODAL010022537.1, read on the forward strand.
TATATATATATAAGTTTTTGGGAACAGGATCTGGGACAACTGATCAGGAAGAGTGGGAGGAAATACAAAGAGCATATCTCACTACAATTAGCAGGCACTTTTCCTAGACTCGCGTTCTGAGGCTACTTTGAGGTTGCTAACGATGGTATAAGCTTAAATGTACCATGATTCCATGCATATTACTTAGGCTTGACTACCACCACTAAAAGGCTGCAGTCATCATCCAGAAATCTCCCTCCCCGCAGCACTCACCTCTCCAGTCAGCAGCTCAGTAATCTTGTGGGTGAGGTTCACGATCTTCTCGTAGTGATTTCTCTCAGGTATCAGCGATTGAGGTAAAAGTCTCTTGAAAGGAACCTTGTCCCTGCTGGGGGCTTCATCTTCATCCATTTGTTACTTCAATGCTTCACTACCAATGTGAATTCAAGACAAGGGAAAGAACATGTGATAGTCACTTATTACATTCCCTTCAACTCTCCTCTATCTTATTAATAAAAATAGAATTCTTTTTCCAAAATCCTCACGACACTCCATCATTATGTTAGACAATCTCAAGAGTGAGCTTTAATACTCTCTCAGCCATCTGTTTTCTGTCCCTGTCCATCTTTCGTAGATCAGTCAAGAAACAACCCGTTTTCTTGCTTATGGAAGCGGAAAGGGAGAGTCATATACTTCATACAGTGTTAAAAAATCCAACTAACAGGATGCTGTAAAGAAATATTAATAATGATATGAACAGAAAGCTGTACATCCTTTTTTTTTTTTTTTTTTTTTTTTTTTTTTTTTTTTTACTGTGTCCACCCACAACCCTTTCACTGGTTTTCCTTCGTTGGACCACTTTTGGTACATAATTATTATTATTATTTATTTTAGAGCGCTCTTAGGTCCAGAGTGCTGTACATTCAAGGGGGGTTATACACATAACGTAGGTCAGACAAGTACACGTGTATAACTAACAACTAGTATAGAGGGAGAGAGGACCCTGCCTGTGAGGGTTTATAGTCTACAGGGAAGGAGGGAGAGACAGAAGGTGAGGGGCAGACATGTTTGTGGGGTAGTACTGTGGCAGCAGGGTTATTGTTGGTTATAGACAATCCTGAAGAGGTAGGTTTTCAGGTTGCATTTGAGGCTAATGAGTGGGGGAGTGTTTGATGTTTTGGGGCAGTGAGTTCCAGAGATGTAGAGTTGGATATCGTCAGCATACAGATGGTATTGAAAGCCATGTGAAGCTACGAGCTGACCCAGACCAGGAGTGTAGATAGAGAAGAGTAGTGGGCCCAGGACAGAACTCTGGGGGACACCAACTAAGAGCGGGCAGGAGGAGGAGATGGTGCGGGAATGAGAGACTGTCCAATCAGTGAGGTACGAGGAGATCCAGGAAAGGGCCAAGTCCGTGATGTCGAGGGAGGAGAGGATTTGTAGCAGGAGTGAATGGTCGACAGTGTCAAAGGCAGAGGACAGGTCTAGGAGAAGAAGCACACAGTAGTGGCGTGAGGCTTTAGCAGTTACTAGGTCGTTGGTGACCTTGGTTAGGGCAGGTTCACTAGAGTGGTGGAGTCAGAAACCAGATTGCAGTGGGTCAAGGAGAGAGTTAGTGGAGAGATGGGAGCACAGTTGCTGTTCAAGGAGTTTAGAGGCAAAAGGAAGCAGTGAGATGGGGCGATAGTTGGACAGAAATGAGGGGTCAAGAGATGGTTTCTTAAGAATGGGTGTGATTGTAGCGTGTTTAAAGGAGGAAGGAAAAGTGCCAGAGGTTAGTGATAGGTTGAAGAGATGGGCAAGGGCTGGGATGATAACAGCACTAAGGTCAGGGATGAGGTGGGATGGCAGTGGGTCAAGATTACAGCTAGTGAGGTTGGATTTGGAAAGTAGAGAGGACAGTTTGTCATGGGTGAGAGGAGAGAAGCCGGTTAAGGAGAAGAAGTGATGTGCAGGTGTAGAGGTGGGCGGTAAGAACTGTGCTGGCATTAGGGTGGGCTGTGGGGACACTGCAGGAATAGAGGTAGGCGGAGGGGACTGTGAGGTGAAGCTTTGTGTGATGAGATTGATCTTATTTAGGAAGTGAGTGGCAAAATCATCTGCTGATAGGAGATGAAGGTATTAGAAAGTTGTCTGGGGTTGTGAGACAGGGTGGATATGAGAGTGGTGAAGTAGTTCTGTTTGGCTGAGATGAGCGCAGATTTAAATGTATGCAGTGATTCCAGAGTTCCAGAGGGACATGATTGTTGGTGGCACCTGGTAAAGACGTCTATGAACTGAGTGTGATGAGGTCTTCAGCTTCCTTGATCATATTTCAGTAAAAAAAAAAAAAAAAAAACTGCAACACATCTGCAAACAGGAGTAGCTGTGGTCAGAAGTCAAAGCTTGGCGTGGGGGACAGAAGAAAACTTCGACTGTAGTTTTGTGTTTTTTGGCTACAGTTCGATAAAGTACTCTTCTGTAACATGCGCTATAGATATACCCTATATATAATACGCGCTATAGATATACCCTGTATATAATATGCGCTATAGATATACCCTGTATATAATACACGCTATAGATATACCCTGATATAATACACGCTATAGATATACCCTGTATATAATACACTACAGATATACCCTGTATATAATACACGATATATATACCCTGTATATAATACAAGCTATAGATATACCCTGTATATAATACACGCTATAGATATATCTTGTATATAACACACACTATGGATATACCCTGTATATAATACACTGTAGATATACCCAAAATATAATTCACTGTAGATATACCCTGTATATAATACACTATAGATATACCCTGTATATAATACACTATACATATACCCTGTATATAACACACACTATAGATATGCCCTGTATATAACACACGCTGTATATAATACACGCTATAGATATACCCTGTATATAATACACTATAGATATACCCTGTATATAATACACTATATAAATACCCTGTATATAATACACAGTATAGATATACCGTGTATATAATACACTATGTATATACCCTTTATATAATACACTATTGATACCCCCTGTATATAACACACGCTACAGATATACCCTATATATAATACACGCTATAGATATATCATGTATACAAAACACACTATAGACATAACCTGTATATAACACACGTTATAGATATACCCTTTATATAACACACGTTATAGATACACCATGTATACAACACATACTATAGATATACCCTGTATATAATATACTATAGATATACCCTGTATATAATACACTAAAGATATACCGTGTATATAATACACTATAGATATACCCTGTATAACTCCCGCTATAGATATACCCTGTATATAACACACGCTATAGATATACCCTGTATATAACACATGCTATAGATATACCCTGTATATAACACACGCTATAGATATACCCTGTATATAATACACTATAGATATACCCTGTATATAGCATACGCTATAGATATACCCTGTATATAACACACGCTACAGATATATCCTGTATATAATACACTACAGATATATCCTGTATATAACACGCGCTATTAATATACCCTGTATATAACACACGTTATATATATATACCCTGTATCTAATACACTATAGATATACCCTGTATCTAACACATTATAGATATACCCTGTATAGAACGCACACTATAGATAAACCCTGTATATAACACACTATAGATATACCCTGTATATAATACACTATAGATATACCCTGTATATAACACACGATATGGATATATCCTGTATAAAACACAATATAGATATACCCTGTATATAATACACTATAGATATACCCTGTATATAACACACACTATAGCTATACCCTGTATATAACACATGCTATAGATATACCCTGTATTTAATACACGCTACAGATATTTCCTGTATATAACACACGCTATAGATATAACCTGTATATAACACACGCTATAGATATACCCTGTATATAACACACGCTATAGATATACTCTGTATATAACACAGACTATAGATATATCCTGTATATAATACACTACAGATATATCCTGTATATAATACGCGCTATTAATATACCCTGTATATAACACATGTTACAGATATACCCTGTATCTAATACACTATAGATAAACCCTGTATATAACACACTATAGATATACCCTGTATATAAAACACGCTATAGATTTACACTGTTTATAATACACTATAGATATACCGTATATATTACAGATTACAAATATAACCTGTAAATAACAGATGCTATAGATATACCCTGTATATAATACACGCTACAGATATATCCTGTATATAACAAGCACTATATATATACCCAGTATATAATACACGCTATAGATATAACCTGTATATAAAAAACTCTATAGATATACCCTGTATATAATACACGCTATAGATATACCCTGCATATAATACAATACACTATAGATATACCCTGCATATAATACAATACACTATAGATATACCCTGCATATAATACACACTATAGATATATCCAGTATATAACACACGCTATATATATATACCCTGTATATAATACACGCTATAGATATACCCTGTATATAACACACGCTATAGATATACCCTGTATAGAACACACGTTATAGATATACCCTGTATAGAACACACGTTACAGATATACCCTGTATAGAACACACACTATAGATATACCCTGTATATAATACATGCTATATATATCCTGTATATAATACACGCTATATATATATCCTGTATATAATACACGCTATATATATATCCTGTATATAATACACGCTATAGATATACCCTGTATATAATACACTATAGATATACCCTGTATATAACAAAAGCTATAGATATATCCTGTATATAATACACGCTATAGGTATACCCTGTATATAATACACGCTATAGATATATCCTGTATATAATACACTATAGATATACCCTGTATATAATACACGCTATAGATATATACCCTGTATATAACACACGCTATAGATATACCCTGTATATAATACACTATAGATATAACCTGTATATAATACAATAGATATATCCTGTATATAACACACGCTATAGATATACCCTGTATATAACACACGCTATAGATATACCCTGTATATAGCATACGCTATAGATATACCCTGTATATAACACACGCTAAAGATATATCCTGTATATAATACACTACAGATATATCCTGTATATAACACGCGCTATTAATATACCCTGAATATAACACACGTTATATATATATACCCTGTATCTAATACACTATAGATATACCCTGTTTCTAACACATTATAGATATACCCTGTATAGAACTCACAATATCGATAAATCCTGTATATAACTAACTATAGATATACCGTGTATATAATACTCTATAGATATACCCTGTATATAACACACGCTATAGATATACCCTGTATATAACACACGCTATAGATATACCCTGTATATAATACACTATAGATATACCCTGTATATAACATACACTATAGCTATACCCTGTATATAACACATGCTATAGATATACCCTGTATTTAATACACACTACAGATATTTCCTGTATATAACACACGCTATATATATCCTGTATATAACACACGCTATAGATATACCCTGTATATAACACACGCTATAGATATACTCTGTATATAACACAGACTATAGATATATCCTGTATATAATACATGCTATAGATATACCCTGTATATAACACACGCTATAGATATATCCTGTATATAACACACGCTATAGATATATCCTGTATATAACACACGCTATAGATATACCCTGTATATAATACACTATAGATATACCCTGTATATAATACACTATAGATATACCCTGTATATAATTCACACTATAGATATACCCTGTATATAATACAAGCTATAGATATACCCTGTATATAACATACACTGTATAAAATGAAGCAACATAGATATATATATAATTACACACAGTTGTAAGGATATAACAATAGTGAAAACATATATATGAGACTCCTCCACAATTTACTCATCAGTAATTTCCCATGAAGGACCTTCGATGCTGTCATGGTCATGTGATCGGTCACATGTGTGGGAGGAGTTGTGCTGCTCACACCTCTCATAGTGGATATGGATGTGATGCATATCTCGGGACGTAAAATGCACATTTCACTGCAGCACATCCTAAAATGTGATAAACTGTAGCTGACGAAGGACGTATACTGTGCACTGCCCGGCATATCACTCTGAACGAAACAAACACTGTGTGATGCTAACCTGAGCAACACATTGGGCGACATGTATGATCGGGCTTTACGCCTGTTTTCTGGCATAACCTTCGCCTCCCAGCCCGAATCCCGCTGTCGGACGCGGGGATTCAGTGTTAGGCGCAGTGTTCGCCACTTTCAGCTGCGCCCCGCATGAAGGGGCGGGCAGTGGGCGCGGTGTGGGCGCGGGGTAGGCGTTCCAGGGGGGGACGCGGCATGCTCGTATACTCCGAGGCATGTACGATGGCGAGTCGGCAAAGCGCGGCGCAGTGCAGCGCTCGGCAGCTCCGACAGGCAGACCTGGTTTACTTTGGTCTAAATGCTCCGGCGGAGGCGAAGTGAAGCAAGAACGGAACATGCGAGGAAACATACAGAAGATCGCTACAGAAATCTCGGCGCTCCGCTCCGTGCAGCAGGAGTATGATTCCGAAAATATCGCCTTTATAAAGGCGGAAAACAGTGTCAGAAAAGAGCTGAACGTAAAAAATAAACATAATTTTAAAAAAAATCACTTTCCTAAACTCTAGAACGGCGCAATATCAAGAATTATAATATTGTAAATTGCCAGGAAATACAGTTATTCAAATTGTGTAAGCTATTCTCATTGGTCGGCAGAAGCCAGCCAATCAGAATAGGAGCGACAAAGACCCATTATATCCTATGGAGAAGTTTGGACCAATCAGAATAGGAGCGACAGTGGCCCATTCTAACCTATGAAGGAGTATTAACCAATCAGAATAGGAGCAACAAAGTCCCATTATATCCTATGGAGAAGTTTGGACCAATCAAAATCAAAGGCGGGACAGTTCAAAATACAGTAAAAAGACAGAAAAGAGCTGATTGGCTGAGCTAGCGGGGGCTTGGCTATCCCAGCCAATCAGAGCGCGAGCTACTTCTCCCATTATAGTCTATGGAGAGATGGGCGCTCTGAAATCTCGGCGCTCAGCGCCGTGCGGCATGAAGTATTAATAAAAAATTTTTTTTTATTAAATGTAAAACATTATCAGATAAAGAGCAGAACCCTTCTTTACAAATAAAACAATTAAAAACCCGAACAACGCGTTTGTCGCCGAGACCGGCGCTACATAGGGAATTGCAATAGAGAGAATTGCCGGGAAATACAGTAATTCAAATTGTTTAAGCTATTCGCATTGGTCGTCATAAACCAGCCAATCAGAATAGGAGCGACAATGTCCCATTATATCCTATGGAGAAAAATTGACCAATCATATTCAAAGGCGGGACAGTTCAAAATACAGTAAAAATGCAGAAACGAGCTGATTGGTTGAAGTGGCGGGGGCTCGTCCAGCTTAGCCAATCAGAGCGCGAGCTACTTTCTCATATAGTTCTATGGGGAAAAGAAATCCTGAGCGCGCTCTGTGATTGGCTAAGTTAAAAGAGGCGCCGTTATTTGGACCAATGGGAGAGCGAGCGACGCTCCTATGGGTTTTCTAAAGCAATCTGAAATAAAACTGTACATGGCCGAAATCAAATTATAACACTACAGAAGTTATCCCGATGTGTATATAGAACGAATGATAATATGGGGGTAACGAAAAAAAATATTAAATCAATAAAATCACTGCGCCCATGTCCCCGCACTGTGCCCCACACATACTGGCGAGGCGCTGGGAACTTTTGCCCGCATGTATGAGTGCACCTCCTCGGACGGCGAATCTTAGGCGCACTGCGCCTCGGTCCCCGCACTGCGCCCCACACACTGGCCAGGCGCGGCGGACTTTCCCCCGCATGTATGACTGCACTACCTCCGGCGCCGAATCATAGGCGCAGTGCCGCACTGCGCCTCAGTCCCGCACTGCGCCTAACACACAGGCGAGGCGCGGCGGACTTTACATGCTATGTATGAGCGCGCCCCGGCCCCGACATAAATCAGGCGCAGATTGCACCGGGAAACTGGCGGAAAGGTGCGCCCCGACCCGGCGAGATTCATACATGTGGCCCATTGTGTTTAAAGAGAACCTGTCACATAAGTTATGCCTCCCTTGCTGAAGACAGTACAAGCCAGTGTCAGACCTGCTGTTTCCAGCACTGTGTCCCTTATTCTGTAAGATGCTGCAGTTTTCGTGTATTTAATGCTCAAATCTGCAGTTTTCAGCCAGAAGAGTCATTCAGTGTCAGTTTTTTTTCAAACCCCGCCCACTTGAGGCTAGCCACGCCCACCTCAACTGATTAACCTATTAGGCCGTGTTCACACGGCTTATTCCCGACGGATTTGTGAGCCGGATTGCGCTCGCAAATCCGGCGTGAATAAGGGGCAGGGCCGGAGTGCGGCGGGGGCGCCGCTCACCGGCCCCATAGACAATGCATTATCTACGGCGCGTACGCGCCGTAAATAATGTGCATGTCACTTTCTCTCCCCGCTCGGCGAATTCGCCGAGCGGGGAGGAGCGTCGGAATCCACTGTTCTCTATGAGAGCAGTGGATTACCGGAATTACTCCGACGGATTGGCGCCGTACTGCAGCACAAATCCAGCGCGGAGTACGGCGCCAATCCGTCGGAGAAATAAGCAGTGTGTGTAGTGACCCAGCACTGAAGATTTCTTTGTTCCATATTTTGCTGTATTCTGTCACAATGTTTCAGTGCAGAAAAGAAATCATAATATTGCAGTCTAAAGTATTCTCTAGGTCGCCCTCTGCTGTTTGGTTCCTTGTTATAACATTTGCCTATGTATAACATGTATATCTGCTGATTGGCTGCATAACCTGTCGTTCAAAATGATGCAATAGCTCTCTGACATGTGACCCCTCTGCTACCATGCCAACACCAACGGCTGGCCAGAGGCAGTTAGGCAGTTAGTTAGTTAGTCTCTGCTCCTCCCTCAGGAGGTGTGCGAGGTCTCTGGCAAGTCAAGGTGTGTGTTGCTCCCTGGCTCATCTCAGCCATTCTGCTAAGCCCCTAGCCTACCTCAAACCTGTCCTTAATTCTCCTGCCACCTAAGGGACTCACACAGGATCTCCAGTGCTACTCAGGAGGGTGCAAGTCCAGTCAGAAAACCTTCTGTCCGACCGTCTGGAATAGAGGGTCTCCCACCAGCGGTCATAGTCTTCTCCTGGCTTTCAAGTCAGAGATCCACGCACTTCTCATGCGTCAACGCGTGCGGAAGTAGCTTCAGTCTGTCTCAAATCCGAGTATTCAAGAATCAGAGGTCCTTCAAACCAGGTCTTTTTCTCAAAGCCTGTGCCCTTGGTGTAAGAATCCACTCTTCAGGAATAAGGTCTGTAATCAGGTATCTTTCTAAAGTAATACTACTCCCAGTATCTCAAGTACCAGAGGCTGACACATACTCAGAGACTGTTGTATCATTATCAAAGCTGCCGCTATTACATCATACTCAAGTCAAGTCATTGTTACTGCATCACAGTTATTGTATTCCTGGTTGCATCCATAGACAAGGGCTCGACTAGTTATTGCTGCAAATAAATGCAACTACCGTTGTTTCCAAACCCTGGCATTGGTCGTCTAGTGATTGGTGTCTTGACTAGGGACAAAGAAGAATTTTGGGTACTCAGGTCCCTGGGGAAGTTAGCCACCATATTACCCTCGTGCCATACACTGTTACCCGTGACAACAACCATCTTAAAGGGGCCACCCCAGGGTTCCGAGTATGCCATGTGCACGAGGCCTTACTTTGAATAGGTAGAAACAGATGAATAACTGCCAGGTGGGTGGGGCTAGCTCTGGGTGGGTGGGGCTAACACCTGCTTATGAATTAGCTGGACTCTTTTCTGGCTGAAAAACTGCAGATTTGAGCATTAAATACTCTGAAACTGCAGCATCTTACAGAATAAGGGATACAGCACCGTATGCAGCAGGTCTGACACTAGCTTGTGCTGTCCTCAGCAAGGGGGCATAACCTATGTGACAGGTTCCCATTTAAAGGCATACATGCCAACTCTCCCGTTTTTGGCGGGGGGGTCCCGCTATTTGGGGTCCCCTCCCGCCCTCCCGGGGGAGTTGGCAATTCTCCCGCCGCCGCCTGCAGGCGGCGGGGGTCCTTTAAATTACCGCGGCGCAAGAGTAGCGCTGGTGCGCTAACTCTTGCGCCGCGGGACCGCTCCTACAGCGGTGCCAGCGGCCGCAGCGTCCGCTCACCCGCCCGCGGTCTCACTGTGCGGGGAGGAGGCAGGAGGGATCGCTCCCTCCTCCCTCCTCTCCCTGTATGTACGGGCGCCGGTGTGTGCGCCGCACATACAGTTCAGCGGCGCAGGGGGAAGTGACGCGCGGCTGCAGGGGAGTGACGCTCGAGCTGCTCTCACTTCCCCCTGCGCCGCTGAAGAGATCGGTCGGGAGCGGCCACGCTGCAGAGCCTGGTAAGGTAAGTGGATTTTATTATTTAATTTTTATTAGCTTTAGGGGCTCTACCTGGCTAACAGAGAGGCAACTACCTGGCAACAGAGGGGGCAACTATCTGGCTACAATGGGGGCACTACCTGGCTAACATATGGGGCACTACCTGGCTAACAGATGGGGGCACTACCTGGCTAACAGAGGGGGCACTACCTGGCAACAGAGGGGCACACCTGCAACAAAGGGGGCACTACCTGGCAACAGAGGGGGCACTACCTGGCAACAATGGGGCACTACCTGGCTAACAGAGAGGGCACTACCGTGCAACAATGGGGGCAACTACCTGGCAACAATGGGGGCACTACCTGGCTAACAGATGGGGCACTACCTGGCTAACAGAGGGGGCACTACCTGGCTAACAGAGGGGGCACTACCTGGCTAACAGAGGGGCACTACCTGGCTAACAGAGGGGGCACTACCTGGCTAACAGAGGGGGCAACTACCTGCTAACAGAGGGGGCACTGCCTGGCAACAGAGGGGACATCTACCTGGCAACAGAGGGGACATCTACCTGGCAACAGAGGGGGCACTACCTGCTAACAGAGAGGGCACTACCTGGCAACAATGGGGGCACTACCTGGCAACCAATGGGGGCACTACCTGGCTAACAGATGGGGGCACTACCTGGCTAACAGAGGGGGCACTACCTGGCTAACAGAGGGGGGCACTACCTGGCTAACAGAGGGGGCACTACCTGGCCAACAGAGGGGGCACTACCAGGCAACAGAGGGGCACTACCTGGCAACAGAGGGGGACATCTACCTGGCAACAGAGGGGGCACTAACCTGGCAACAGAGGGGGCACTACCTGGCAACAGAGGGGGCACTACCTGGCAACAAAGGGGGCACTACCTGGCTAACAGATGGACACTACCTGGCTAACAGATGGGACACTACCTGGCTAACAGATGGGACACTACCTGGCTAACAGATGGGGGCACTACCTGGCTAACAGATGGGGGCACTACCTGGCTAACAGATGGGGGCACTACCTGGCTAACAGATGGGGGCACTACCTGGCTAACAGATGGGGCACTACCTGGCAAACCATGGGGGCACTACCTGGCTAACAGATGGGGGCACTACCTGGCTAACAGATGGGGGCACTACCTGGCAAACAGATGGGGCACTACCTGGCAACAGAGGGGGCACTACCTGGCTAACAGATGGGGGCACTACCTGGCAACAGAGGGGGCACTACCTGGCAACAGAGGGGACATCTACCTGGGTAAAATATGGGGGCACTACCTGGCTAACAGATGGGGGCACTACCTGCTAACAATGGGGCACCTACCTGGCTAACAATGGGGGGCACCTACCTGGCTAACAATGGGGGGCACCTACCTGGCTAACAAAGGGGGGCATCTACCTGGCTACAAATTTGGCTCTACCTGGCTACAGAGGGGGCATCTACTTGGCTACAAGGGGGCATCTACCGGCCTGTAAGGGGCACTACCTGGTTATGGGGGCTACTACCTGGCTATACGGGCATCTACCTGGCTTTCTTCCAAAGCCGTTAGGCAGTTTGGTGGAGGGGGTGGGGCTTTTTTCATGGGGCGTGGCATACAAACAAGCTGGGCGTGACCATGCAAATTTTTGCGGCGGCGCCCACTAAATTCTCCTGCTTTTTCATTTTCGAAAGTTGGCAACTATGCTTTAAGGGCATGTTCACACAGAGTGTAGCTGCACGTTCTGTATACACCGAAGTACGCTGGGTGTTTAAGAAGTACACAATGGCCAGAGCAAACATCTAAAGCGCTGGCAGACGGCTCCCACTGAACTACTTTCCACGCCGGGAAGAATTAACATCAATTCTTTTCCCCAGCGCATATTGTAGAATGGGGAAAATATCGGGCAATAGCTATGAATTCCTATATTTGCGGGGTGTAATTCAGGTGTATCGCAATCACAATTATGGCCGAATTACGCTTCTCAGTGAATAAACACTGGGAAGAATTGACGTTGTTTCTTTCACTGAGCGTACAATACACATCAGGGAAGACAGACATTATTCATAGCTCTCTGTGAGAGCTATGAATTTCCATAATTGCGGGGCGCAATTACGGGCGTATTGCAGTGCAGTTAGCCACCGAAATACGCCCCACAATTACGCCGTGTGAGCATGCACTAACACACATGGCATAGTGTAGCAGTGTAGAACCCCAGGTGAATAACAACACATGACAAATTACATTCCAATGCTTTTCAATGGTTGTGCTTACAGATAATAGCAAATCATACTGCCAACTTTGGAAAGTGGTCATCAGGGGGCTTTAGGGTTGTGGCGTGCTATGTGCGCCTCCCTCAAGATTTAAATGCACCACACACACGCCTTCTACACATAACTATGCAACTGCTCTGGAAGAAAGCCAATTGAGGGGTTTGGCATCACACAGTTTTCATGAAATGTTTAATAGACTATTCTGCATCTAAGAGAGCTGGAAGATGCCGCCAAACTGTTTTTGAATCTCAACTATTACACCACTACCAATATTATCACCATAAAGTGCCCATATAGTGGTGGGTACCAGTGTACACAGGCTCTGCAGACTATACAGTATATAACCACCATACAGTGACCATATAGTGGTAGATACCAGGTACAAATATGTGATGGGCATTTTAAGTACAGTATCTAGTAATGCTCTTTGGCATGTGCAACGCTCCAGCTGTCTTCCAGAACTGTGTCAATGAAGTCTACTGATACCTTCTATACATTTGTGTCGCAGTAGATCTTGATCTTTTCTCCTGGTCTCAAGTCTCATTATGACCATGAGCACCTGTTGCTATGACATTTATGGGCCAATCATCTCTACGCAAAGCTGGAGAAATGTGTTTTTGAACAGACCAGTCTACAGTTCCTGGTGTACATGGTCTCTGATAGAGGTCTGCAAATGGACCCTGCTAAATTGTCTGATGTTCTTCATTGGCCGTGACATATAGGACATTGGACAATCCAGTGCTTTTTGGGCTTTGCGAACTATAATCGTCAATTTATTCCCCACTTCTCGACTCTGATGGCCACCATAGTGACACTGACTAAATAGAACTCTGGCTCTAAACTCTGGCCTCCTGAAGCGGAGGAAGCCTTTGTCCTTTTTAAAGCTGTGTTTACCACAGCACCGATTCTGACTCTTTCGGATCCTGAAAAACCCTTCTACTTAGAAGTGGATGCCTTTTCCTCAAGCGGTTCTCACATAGTTCTGCCTCTTGGAGACTTCTATTACCTGTGTTTTTTTTCTTAATAACCTTATCCCCTGCTGAAAGAAATTATACCATTGGGGATCGAGAATTGCTCGCCATTAAATTGGCTCTAGAAGAATGGCGCCAATCTTATGGAAGGTACCAATATATAAACTGAAATGGACTGGAGTGAATATACAAATAACGACAATTTTGCCATAGGCAAGTTTAAACTTATCTACTTCAGCACAGTAACATAATTCTTAACCTTTATTTTACTTAATAAGAACAAAAAAAGTCTCTCTAAAATGCCTTAACTATATTAAAATACAAGTAATAAGCACCCCTAGTCAGTATTATCTATGCTGAAAAGCTCATTTCTGATAAATATCTAATACCTATAGTTAGATTGCTAAACAGTATTCCCAAGAATTGCAAGGATAGTTACATAGTTTGTAAGGCCGAAAAAAGACAAGACGTCCATTCAGTTCAGCCTGTTGTGCTAAAGTGTTGATCCAGAGAAAGGCAAAAAAAAAACATGAGGTAGAAGCCAATTGTCCCCATTTTAGGGAAAAAATTCCTTCCCGACTCCAATCTGGAATCGGAATAATCCTTGTAAAGGGCCCCTCTCCAAAACCCGGGTCCTATAACTAGTTATATTATTACATCTGAAATGTATCCGACCCTTCCCCAGAACCCGGTCACTAAAAGGTTATATTATTACATCTAAAAATGTATCCAGAGCTTTTTCAAAAATCGGTCACTAAAAACTTGTTATATTATTAATCAAAAAAATGTTCAGCCCCTTCCGATCCTGTCACTAAAAATTTTTAATTATTAATCTAGAAATTTTTCCAGGACCCTTTCCAGAATCCGGCACTTAACTTTATTTATTTAATCTAGAAATGTCCCCAAGACCCTTCTCCAGAATCCAAAAAAAGTTCTTGCTCTTACAGTAAAGAATCCCTTTCTAGTTTATTTTAAAAAAACTTTTTCCTAAAAACGTAAGGGTGCCTCCTTGTTTTATACAGTTGGGTATAAAAAATTGAAAAGATCTCTATTTGCCTTTTAAAATTTTTAAAAAATTTTAGATGTCCCCGAAACCGTCTTTTCTCGAACTAAAAAATGTCAGCCATTTTTTGAAATTTCCATTTTTTTTAAAAGTAAAAGGCCTGGGGCCACTGTAATTGAGCCCTTTTCATCCCTTTGTCTACTCACACACCCCCATGATTGTAAGCTCTTGGGGGGGAGGGACCCTAACCTGTGTCTGTCTGCAAGTAGCTTTTTACCCCGGGGAACGTTTGTTCTCCCTTTTTTACTTTACCCTCTAAAATTTTAAAATGCTGTGCAAAAGTTGCGCTTAAAAATAAAGATTATTATTATTATAACCCTAATCTTGCTAATCTTTCTGCGTACTGTAGTCCACCCAGTCCTTCTATTATTTTTGTTGCCCGCCTTTGTACCTGTTCAAGCTCTACAATGTTTTTCCTTTCGGGTGCCCAAAACTGTACACACAACTGTACACACAACCAGTGTCGGACTAGGGGATCCGGGGCCCACAGGGGAGTTGATCTTGAGGGGCCCACCCTACTGTACATGAAAATATTACCGGCCTCTCGGACATAAATGCACCCATTTTACCACACAATACAGTGTGCAAAACAGAACTGTATTGTGTAGTACAATATCAAGTGAGTTACACATTTGTCAGTCTAACATATCGTAGACACAGGGCTAAGTAGCTCCATCCATATCCCCCACCAGCCCACATACAATATCCCCCTCCACCCACATACAATATCCCCCTCCACGTTTCCCTTGGTCATGCACCTCACCACCTTCTAAACTAAACACCAGCAATAAAGTAAAAGTGTAATTCCTATCACAGGGTCAGGTGTTTCCTCACTCTTACAATCAGGGACACATGTACACTGCCACTATACTAACGCCAATATAACCTACAACACCACCATATAGAGACCACACAGAGGTCAGATACCAGCTCAGGGTAACCTAAAACCCCCATATAGAGACCAATAGGGGTCGCCACCAGCTCAGGTAAAACTACAACAGGCGCCATATAGAGACCAAAAGTGGTCGGCACAGTCAGGTATACTACACTGCCATATAGAGAACATAGAGGTCAGACACAGTCAGGTATACCTACACACGCAAAGAGACCACATAGGGTCGACACCAGTCAGGTATAAAAGTATAAGGCTGGGGGGGGGCACATCTAAAATATCTTGAAAAACCAAGCATAGGTGCACATGAAAAGGCAATAGCATAATCTAACACAAATATCATGCCACTAAAGACAAATAAACCTCAGGTATATAGGTTTTGGGAAATCATTACTGCTAAGGAAAATATGAAAAACCTGGGACCTTAGTTACAGTATTGATCAAAGTTGTATTAACCCTCACCTCCAAAGCGTCAAGGGGATCCCAGGCAGGTGAGTCCCTACATGAAAGTTACCACTCAAAAACCTCAACCAGCCCTTGCAACATTCAGGGAATGGTAAGGAACAGCAATGGATTATCCTATGAAAAAGGGCATATAGAGCCAAAGAGCCACCAAATAATAAAAACTTAATAAGGCGTGACTCTAAAATTACTTTGAAAAACGCAAGCATGGTGCCAGAAAAGGCAATGCATAATCTAAAAAAAATATCAGTGGCCATAAAGATAGTAAAAAACCTCAAGGATTAGGAATTTGGGAAAAATGCATTATGCAAAGGGAAAAAATAAAAAAAAACCGGGGGACCTTAGTTTACAGTATTTATCAAAGATTGTATTAAGCTCCCCTCCCAAAGCTCAAGGGACCCCAGAGCAGGTGGTCCTACACGAACATTACTGAAAAGTCAGGTATAACCTATAACACCCCATATAGAGACCAATAGGGGCCGACCCCAGTGGGTCCATAAAATTTACAGTGAATACAGCACTGACCCAGTATAGAAGTAAATAACCCCTGAAATCAGGGACTCACCGGAGACGTCTTGACTGAGGAGTCGTTCTTTTATCTTATGAGTCGTTCTTATTCCTTTTCTTCTGCATTCCGTTCCACACCGCCATGATGACTTGTCCCCGGGCCCCCACTCATCCCGCAGAAAATTACACACAAATATCTTAGAATCTCAATTTTCCAGCATCTCTTTACTTATTCCCACCTCTGTACAAACTACCCAGGGGTGGGAGAGCGGGTACAAGCCATAACTTAGAGGTATAGTATCCTAAGGGATTGGAGGGTGGGGAGAGGACTAACCCCCTGGAGATAATGCTACAACTATGGGCTGCTCCCCTCTCAATTATATTACCAGGTAAGTAGTCAAGACTCTAGGTAGGTAGGCAAATGGGCAATGCCCCATATAACTTGATAGGCCCTATTTAGGTAGGCAGTCCCTCACTGGATAAGTTGGTAGGCCCAAGAAAGGTAAATAAGTAGACCACAGGTGGGTAGGTAAATAGACCCCAAGTAGATAAGTAGGTCCCGGTTAGGTAGGCTGTAGGTAGGTGTTGGTGAGTCTCAGTTACGTAGGCTGGAGGTAGTCAGGGCCCCCTTTAGTTCTTAGGTAGTCAGGGCCCCCTTTAGTTCTTAGGTAGCCAGGGCGCCCCCGGGTGTATTAGGTAGCCAGGGCCCCCTGTACAGATTAGCCAGGTAGTCAGGGCCCCCTTTATAGATTAGCCAGGAAGTCAGGGCCCCCTTTATAGATTAGCCAGGTAGCCAGGGCCCCCTTTATAAATTAGCCAGGTAGCCAGGGCCCCCGTTCTTGATTAGCCAGGTAGTCAGGGTCCCCTTTATGTATTAGCCAGGGTTACCTTTATTTATTAGCCAGGTAGCCAGGGCCCCCTTTATGTATTAGCCAGGTAGTCAGGGTCCCCTTTATGTATTAGCCAGGTAGCCAGGGTAGCCTTTATTTATTAGCCAGGTAGCCAGGGCCCCCTTTATTTATCAGCCAGGTAGTCAGGGCCCCCTTTATGTATTAGCCAGGTAGCCAGGGCCCCCTTCTTAAATAAAAAACAAACAAACAAACAACACACACACACACAACTACTTACCTGACTTCCGCTCCTGACCGCGACAAGCAGCTGCCGCCGGCTTCTACTCGCGCACGGCATAGGCGGCGCTGTGATATGACGTCACAGCGCCGTCTACGTCACCGCTGGAGCCCGCGCCTGGCAGACTTAAGGCCTTGCGCCTTATGCCGGTCAGGGCGATCAGCGGAGCCGAGCGCTAGTGGCGCTTGGCACCGCTGACACCGTGCAGCGGTGCATTAGTCCCCAACTCCCGGGCCAGTCTCTGGTCCCGGGCGTTCAGGGTCCGGATGCGGCGGCCGGGCCCGGGGAGCAATGGCCCTGCCTCCGGGGCCCACAGCAGCTCGGGGGGGCCCACCAGGGGATTCACTGATCCCAGGCCCAGGCCCAGTCCGAGCCTGCACACAACTGTTCCATGTGTGGTCTAACCAGTGTCTTATATAATGGGAGAATGTTCCCATCATGTGCATATATGCCCCTTTTAATACACCCCACAATCCTATTCGCCTTGGCAGCTGCTGCCAGACACTGGCTGCTACAGTTAAGTTTACTGTCCACCAGGATTCCCAAGTCCTTCTCCATGTCACTTTTACCCAGCGTTTTTCCATTTAACCTGTAATCATGTAATGGATTTTTCCTCCCCATGTGCATAACCTTGCATTTATCTGTGTTAAACCTCGTCTACCATTTTTCTGCCCAGGCAGGTTGTTATAGTTTCCTATAACAACCAACACACTTTGATTTGTACCAAGGTATATCTCCACTACTACCCCCAGTGGGGAAAAAAAGTACTGCACTAACCACCTTGCAGAGCTGAATTACAGACCAACTGTCTTGATAGTCTAAATCCTAAGGGATAGTGACTTGCTATCTGCCTATTAAAGATCTGATTTGGGCCTATCCTGATAATTGATTATGCTTAGTAAAGATAAGTTCAAGGTACGAGGTATATACTTTGACCCACTGCAGTTGAGTCAAAGTCACAAGAGTGCTATACCGCTGCTTTAAAATAGTGTCCTAACCGCCCATACTTGTTTCCCTACAATTGTGGCTTCATCAGGGGCAAGAGGTTGGCAATTTCATGTCAAATCAATGAGATATTTATGTCAGACACACCCCCCCTCCTCAGGGAGGTCCTCCAATCATTCACCCACTTCCTCCCCTCCACCATAATCTCCCACAATTGACCATTCAATTAAACCAATAAAGTCTCGTCACAGAAGGCGGAATATTCAATAACTCAAACAAATCACAGCCGAGAACCAACACTAGCGTGTTCTTCCACTCGTGGCGCTCAGATCAACAAGTTCTGTCTGCATTGTGAACACTTCCTCACATGAGCATTGAAATCAGAGACGTCTTCCGCCCGACCTCATTGCCGAGAAAACAGCGCATGCGCAGTGGACATCTTCTGCCCGGGGACAAGACCATGCACTATAATTTCGATTGATAATAATTGTAGGCACTATAAATCCATGGGAAAACAGAATGATCTTTGCCTCCAGGGTGTATTCTTCTATCTCACTGTTTTAATCTCTCTGTTGATCACTTTATCATTTAAACCCAAACAAAATATACTGTGATCAGCGGAGGGCTTAAAAGAGGATTCTAAAATGGGTAGAAAAGAGTAAATGAATATTTTGCAGTCCCACACTTCAACTTCAAATACCATAGCTACAAGTTTAACCTGTGAAATTATCCAAATGGACTGCCATTAAATACAGCATAGCAGAGGATAGTTTTATTCGCAAGCTGGTCACACGGACAATTTGGATTTAATATTCTCTAATTTACCACAAACTGGTTTATAAATTCATAAATTAAGGCATAGCAGGATTACATAAATGCGGCAAATGAAAAACCTTAATATAACCTTTGTGGGCCCAAAGTCTGTAAATAGTAGATCCACCCGGTCTCTTCTTGAAGCAAAATGGTGTCAAAATCATCCCTACGTGGTCTAAGCTTCCTCGAGCAAATTCCCCAAAATTTTATATATTTAATACTTCCCTGATGAACCTCATGTGTTTTGAGAGAGGGGTCTCTCCTTTCATAATCATGGTACTAAGATGTTTTGAGATTTTTCTTCGAAATTCTCGGATCGTCTTGCCTACATACATTTTTGGACAAGGACACATCGCTTTGTATACTAAACATTTTGTTTTACAATTGATAAATTGTCTAATGTCAAAGATCTTACCATTTATAAGATCGATAAAAGATTTTATTTTTAATATGTATGGACAAAAGGAACAATTCCCACACTAATAAGTGTATATGCCACCACTGGTGATTTAAACCAGGTACCTGAATTGTCCCTTTGAAAATGACTTTGTACTATTTAATCACAGAGGTTACGACCTCTTCTATAAGTGACACTGGGATATCTACACTCACCGGCCACTTTATTAGGTACACCATGCAGTAACGGTTTGGGAACCCCTATTTTTGCCTTCAGAACTCCTGCCTCAATTCTTCGTGGCATACGATTCCACAAAGAGTGCAACGATGCTCAATTGGTACCAAGGGCCCAAAGAGAGTGCCAAGAAAATTCCCCCCACACCATGAACAACCCCACCACCCACCAGCCTGAACCGTTGATACAAAGCAGGATGGATCCATGCTTTCAAGTTGTTGACGGGTGCCAAATTCTGACCCTACCATCTGAATGTCGCAGCAGAAATCGAGACTCAATCAGACCAGGGCAACGTTTTTCCACTCTTCTAACTTGTCCATTTCCGATGAGCTTGGTCAAATTGGAGCCATCATTTTCCTGTTCCTTTTAAGCTGAAAGGATTGCAACCCCGGTGTGGTCTTCCAGCTGCTGTGCCCATCCTGCCTCAAAGTTCGGCCGTACTGTGCGTTCAGAGATGCTCTTTCTGCCTACCTTGGAGTTGTAACGGGTGTTATTTTGGTCACTGTTGCCTTTCCTATCAGCTCGAACCTGGGTCTGCCCATTCTTCCTTTGACCCTCTGCATCAACAAGCATTTCCGCCCACAGATGGCGCCACTGGATGTTTTTTTCTTTTTCGGACCATTCACTGTAAACCCTAAGGATGGTTGTGCGTGAAAAATCCCAGGAATGAGCAGTTTCTTCTGAAATACTCAGACCAGCCCCTTCTGGCCACCCACAACCATACCACGTTCAAAGGCACTCATCACCTTTCTTTTCCCCCATACTGATGCTCGGTTTGAACTGCAGGAGATTGTCTTGACCATGTCTACATGCCTAATGCACGAGTAGCCGCCATGTATGGCTGATTAGAAATTAAGTGTTAACGAGCAGTTGGACAGGTGTACCTAATAAAGTGGCCGGTGAGTGTAGATATAACATTACAGAGATCTGATTCAGCACTCAAGAAATGCCAGTGCTTCCTTAAGATCTTCCTAATTTCATCAGCTCAACTGTCAAAAGTGCCAATGCATCTGATTAAACCATCAGTATTATACTTGTTATTTTTTGTCAACAATTGCCCTCTGTCGCTAGCCCTAGTGTCCTAGAGAGACACTTTTTGGGGTAACCTCTGTTTGTAAATTGTGTAAAAAGTTTTTGGCATGCACCATCAAAAATATCTAAAGTACAATAGTGACCTGGAAAGATTTCGCAAAAAATTGGGACTTTCCTTCTCACTGTCAAGCGGTATGCCACTCTGGGATCATCCTTCCCATTGGAAAGGGAGAATCCCATGCTCTGAAAATGGATAAGCTGCGGTCTACCAAAAGCTGACCAACTAATGCACCCAGAACCGGAAAGATGGCTTTCACCGTCAGAGATCCTGGAGAAGTATTCTCTACCCAAATATCACATTCTAGCCACTGGGCCGCTCCAACATTTTTGCACCTCTCGATTTCGTCAAGGGGACCCCAATATAGGCGAGTACTAACACTAAAACATTACCTCTTTTGGAGCCTGTTCAGACTTCCACATCTCAGGGAGTGAAAAGGACCAGCTACTGAACACCCTGCACTGATTTAAAACCTTTTTTAACTCCACCCATCTCCACAGGTTTTAAATCAGTGGTTTTTATCAATTTTTATCAAAAAGACATTTCCTCCTATCAGAAGAGCTAAATACAGTGCACAATAATGAACGCAACTAGACTCTAGCAGCTAGCAGTGATGAGTCACTATGTACACATAGTTATCACTGTATGTGTCCATATGTATAACACCCTTCAGCTCTGTATATTACATTACATTCCTGTCAGCACCTTCGTTTACCATAGTGGACTGATGAAGTCACTGAGACAGCCGATCATTCTCTCACTCCCTGGTATGTGCCCTACAGCAGGGGAGTGTTTCTGAAATCACATCCACTGAGTGATGACAAAACGTCCATTGAGGCCATATGATCAATGGATGTCACATGGTTTGCAGGAAATAGGAAGGAGGGGAGTAAAGGACTGTCTGAAACAATCAGGCTACCTGGAATGGAAATTAAATTTTTATGTACTTTTGGAAGGGCATAAAAAGTAGCAGTGGCAGGTGCATGGTTAACCATATAATTTTCTTTCATCTTCATAGATGAGATGCTCATCTACTGCTTTCTGAAATACATTATGAAGCTCTTTCAAAAATGTATCAGTGGGATTCGTTGGTAATACCTCATATGTTTCTCTATCAAGCAGAATCTTTTTCACCATACTGACATAATTATGTTTGTCCTGGACATCTATATCACTTGGTTTTATAATAATATTAGTATTCATCTTTAACTCTTTCAGTGCTAGTTCTTCCTCCCAGCTAGGATTGAAAGGGGAAGTTTGTTTTTTAATCACTAAAATTTGTAATTCTTTGGTCACCAAATCAACAAAGGTGTCAATTAATTTAAACTGTGAAAATGGGGGGACGTTCTAGATTATATTTCATTATAGTAAGGGTGGTTCATCAATGCCTGATGCCCTTCACTGTCTAAAACAACTGTTCCTGGTCATTCATGGCCTTTCCTTTAAGATCCTTTTCAGCCTCCAGACAGTTATAGTTGTGTTTATGATATTTATGTAGTGCAACCGTCTCACAAATAGATTCGCGTCCTTCACCCAAGAAAACTCATCAAATCTTGTCATAGGTGTAAAAGTTAATCCATAGGACAATACTCTAATCTGGGTATCATTAAAATGTGTAGAAGACAGATTAATTATTTGTATTCCATCCCTGTCCAACTCTTCTACTTGCTCTGATAACCCTACTTGTCCTGGTCTCTCAGAAAAATTCTAGGTTGTTCTAAAAAAAGGTTTCTGGGGATTTAATTGACCTGTTGGACCTGTTTTCAATGGTGAATCTATATTTAATAGCATGCCCCCAGTAGCTCCCATTCCAACATTCCCATGATCGACTGAGAACGACTTTGTTGTGGGATTCACATTTTTTGTAAGGGGGAATATTGTTACACAAGGTGAACCTTGACCACCCGATGCCGATACAACAGAGGATAATGGTAAACTTCACGAAGAGGTTTGTGAAGGATTTGAGCATTAGAAGGTGGTACTTGCTTTGCATTTGGTTGACATGTTGGTTGCTTCTGTCCATGGATATTTTGCCTGTCCTTTTTTAAATTTTCCCTTTCTTCCTTTAGAAAAATATCTAGTTCTTTCTTCTGGGCTTTTTGAAAAATCCTCAACTCATGAACCCTCTGAAATGTCAGAGTAATAGTTTACCCTATTTTGATATGGTCTATTTTTCCAAACATAATCTTGATTTACTTATCAAATCTCCTTTATATCTCTAATATATTACTTGTGTTTACCGCTCCTAAAATCACACTTTTCAGGGTCTCAATATTACACTGGAGTTTTTGCTCCAGTGTTTGAAATTTAGGTGAAGTATGGGACTGCAAAAAATTCTTTACACTTTTCCTCCCATTTTAGAATCCCCTGTAAGCCCTCAGCTGATTCCAGTATATTTTGTCTGGGTTCAGATGATATAGTGATCAATAGAGAGATTTAAACAGTGAGAAAGAAGAATGCACTCTGGTGGCAATCATCATTCTGTTTTTCCATGGATTTATAGTGCCTGCAATATATCAATCGAATTATGGTTTATAGTGCAAACGGACTTATATCATGTAAAGAGGCCCGGAGGAAGATGTCCACAGCCTCTACTGCGCAAGCGCCATTTTCCCAGCAATGAGGCCAGACGGAAAACATCTCTTTGATTCTTATGCTCATGTGAGGAAGTGTCTACAGCATGGACAGAACTTGTTAAGCTGAGTGCCACAGGTGGGAGAACACACTAGTGTTAGCTGTCAGCAGTGATTAGTTTGAGTTAGGGTGCTTTAACACAGTGCGTTTTTGAAGCGTTTTTCAATGCGTTCTTTGTGCAGGAAGGCACAGCAATTAATGCTGTACATTGCTGCACAAAATTGCGGCAAAAATCGCGGTAAAATCGTTTACGCGGTAAATTCACGTAAAAAGATTTTGCATCACTTGCTGTGCCTTCCTGCACAAAAAAAACATTGAAAAAATGTATAAAAAACGCACCTATTGAAAGCACCCAAGAACACTGCTTTTGAATATTCTTCCATCTGATGATGTGATATCACTTTAATCCATACGTCCCCCAGGTCGTTTGGGGGGTAAACAGCACCTGGATGTAATGGATACGTCCTAGAGGATCGCGCGAACTCTAAAGCAGAAGTTCCGTGCGAATCGTCGCGGGTGTCAGCCTGTATATTACAGCTGACATCCCGCACACGGCCCCAGACCCCGGATCGCCACCGTGGGCGGGGGGGGGGGCGCGGATAACCCCGTAATGATCGCGACAATCCGGTCGCAATAACTAAGAGAGACGCAGGAGAGATCGCCTCATCCTGCGTCCTCTGTCGGAGGCACAGCGCTCCTGCCTCCTTACAGACACACCACGGAGGGCAGCGAATGCCTTCCGGGTTTGTCTGTGACGTCACGACGCCGGTCCGTCGGGCCCAGTGTGCACGCCCCGGTCGTGACTGACAGTTTGTTCAAAGGAACCAGTCATGATCAACAAGCTATGCACTGATTCCTATTGAATGAGAGATCTAAAAGATCTTCTCATCAAATCCCCTATGGTGAAAAAGTAAAATAAAAATGTGAAAAAAGTAAAAAAAAGTGAAAAACAAGTAAAAACAAAACACGAAAAATAAAATAAAAAATCGTCCAAAGACAAAAACCGCCCATTTCCCATTTCCCCTTTTCTTTCCCCCCTTTACAAACGCCAATCCGCCCCAAAAAAGATCCAAAAATAAAAAAGTACCCATATTTGGTAATCGCCGCGTGCGTAATGACCTGCCCTATAAATCTGTCATGTTAATTAACCCGTACGGTGAAGGCCGTAAAAAAACCCCAAAAAAACAATCACAGAATTAATAATATTGTTCATCCCGCAGCAGATAAAATAGGAAAAAAAAGCGATCAAAAACTCCTATAAACTCCAAAGTTGTACCAATTAAAATGTCAGTTCATCCCCCAAAAAAAAAAGTCCTTTATACAGCTCTGTATACAGTAAAATAAAAAATGTATAGCTCTCGAAGAAAGCGATAGCATAACTAATTGTTTTACCACACTAAAAAACACTTTTCTTTTCTTTTTTTTAAAGTGCTCAACATAAAAAAAAACTATATAAATAGGGTATCGCCATAAATCCGTACGACCCAAAGAGTAAAGCTAACTTATCATGGAAACTGCACGTGAGCCCCAGTTAAAAATAAAAATAAAAAACACTACTAGGCTTGCAGTATTTTCTTCACCCTAGGCCTCCCAAAATGGTATTTAAAAGCAAGATCAAAAAAGCCTTGTCCCCCCAAAAATTGATACAAATCAAAACGTCAACTCCTCTCGCAAAAAAAAGTCCCTACACAGCTCTAGCAAGCAAAATTTTTAAAAAGTTATGGCTCTCAACTATGGTGATGCAAAAACGTATTTTCCTGTTGAATAAAAGTGTTTATATTGAATAAAAAGCATTAAACATAACAAAATATAACAAATTGGGTATCGGTGTTAATCGTATTGACCGGCTGAGTAAAGCTACATGTCATATTACCGTACAGTGACCGCTAAAAAAAAAAAAAATAAAAAACAATACCAAGATTGCTGTATTTGTTCGAAAACAACTCTCACAAAAACCTAATAAAAAGTGGAACAATAGCATCATAATGCACCACATAATGGTACCAATAAAAACTTCAACATCAATCCATCCCGCAAAAAACAAGCCCATACACAACCAGTCTGCACACAGCAAAATAAAAAAGTAATGGCTGTCGAATAGGACAACAAAAAACGCAATTTTTTATAGACTTTTCTACTGTGTAAAAGTAATAAAACAGAAAAAACTATTATAAAAATCTATATCATTGTAATGTAACGACCCCCATAGTAAAGTTATCACATCATTTACACTGCACGCGAATGCTGTAAAATTGAAACTCAAAAAACAATGACTGAACTGCTTTTTCACCCCCCCATTTCATGCCCAATGCTAAAAAAAAACTATAGAACACCTTGTGCCTAAAATGCAGAATAACAAATACACCCCTAGATAGATCCCAGATGGGTGTTGAATCCAAAACTGGGGCGACTTCTTGGAATGTGTCGCCTGTTTCTGCTACTATTGGGGGCTTTACAAATTGCGACATGGGCCCCACCAAAATCTGCGTTCCAAAAGCCAAATACTCTCCCTCTCCCTTAAACGCCCTTGCCATGCGCTCAAACAGCTTTACCCAAAAACCCACCATGTAGGGTATTGCCGAACTTGGAAGTAAATCTGCTTAACAAATTTTAACGTTCTATTTTTCCAGAAATCCTTGTATAATGAGAACAATTTAAGCTAAAATTTGCAGATTATTGGAAAAAAAAATTTTTTACTTTTTCACAGCCTTATGCTAAAAATAAAATTTGTGAATCACCTGTGGGGTCAAGATTCTCACTGCACCCCTGGATATATTCCTTAAGGGGTGTAGATTCCAACATGTGGACTATTTAGGGTGTTTCTTAAGTTTTAACACCCTTATGGTGTCCCCAAACCTGAAATGGCGCCTAAATAAAATCGTATTGAAAATGAGACCTCAGAGTCCCGGTAGGTGCTCCTCCTATCTGGGGCTTATGGTTGAGCCAAATAACTGCACTAGGGCCACATATGGGATATCTCTAAAAAAAACGGCAGACCAGGGGGAATTGATATAAAGTTGCCAATTACCTAGTCACATTTACCGTATTCCAGTGAATAATGGAGAAATATTGAAAATCCTGCAAAAAAAGTGAATTTTGAAATGTCACCTCCACTTTGCTTGTTAATTCCTGTGAAATATCTAAAGGGATTATCAAACTTCCTAAATAGTGTTGTAAATACGTTAAAGGGTCTAGATTCATTAGATGGCATAATTTAATGGGGGTATCTAACATGAGGCCCCTCAAAGCCACACGTCAGAACTGGAGTGGTCCCCTAAAAAAATGTATAATGCGAAAATTTTTCTGAAATTGTGATGAAATTACTACAAAATTTCTAAGCCCCTCTAATGTCGTAAAAAAAAAAAAAGACATTACATAATGATGCCACCTATACGTGGACCATATAGTAAATGCTAGTTATAACTATTTTGTGGTGAATCATTATCGTCTGGCACGCAGAAATTTTTGCAACTTTCAAAATCGCTTAATTTATATTCCAAATTTTCAGGAAAATTTTTGTAGATTTTTTTCACAAACAAACAAGGATTGTAATGGATAAAAAATTCTTACTAACTTAAGCACAATGTTGTCACGAAAAACATTCCTCTGAATCACATGGATAGGTAAAAGTGTCAAAAAGTTATTCTCACATAAATGGACACATGTCAGATTTCAAAAATAGGGCTGTGTCAGGAGGTCAAAACAGGCTGGGTCCTTAAGGGGTTAAAATCATATCCAGACCATTACAAACATTAAAAGGACAGAGCAAAAGATAGCCAGCTCCTTGCTGACATGTTTCAGATCAAAAGATCCTTCCTCATAGCAAAGGTTACACCCATGATGTTAACTATTTATAGGCAACGCCCAGGCTGGGAAATAAGAAAAAAAAAAAAGGGGAAATTTCAATAGTTTAAAATAAGATCTGTACGAAAATTAAGACCAGTAGGATAAGCTGAATTAAACATCAAGATCCAATCAATCAAAACATCAATTACAATAATTAGTGAATATAATAAATTACGTGTTCAATACACCATATAAACATGTCATAAAAAAAATGTGATAAGAGGCAATATTGTGAACATCACAACATTACCAGGAAGCATACATTTATAATACAGTGAATTATAATTAAAAAAGAGGAAAAATTACAGCTCTTACCTGTAATCAATGAAATAAACAACAAAATGAAGTATTAAAACAAAGCTACGGCGTTCCCAATAAGCCAATGCGCAATACCGGAAGACCAAAGACGGCACAGTCCGGCCACATACTAAGCGTCCTTAGCAACTTACAGCGTGGAACAGCTAGACTACCTAATCACCGGAAGATAACCTTATACTTCCGGGTAACGCTAGTGAAGCGTCCTTGGAGACAAAGTTGGATATTTAGACATGTTATTTGGGGTAGCAGGATTGTGCTTAGCTTTTAATTTTCTCAATTTATCAGAACAATTTTTCACATTTCTGACTCTTATTGCTAAGTTATTATGTTCCCAAGATCCCCTTTTTGCTGGATGTTTTTCTATCATATCATTCTCCTTTATGCACTTTTGCACAGGAAAATCTATCAAGGTTAGCAGCTTTTTAAAATACTGGCTATGGCATGAGTAGTCCTGGTGGCCATGGCTCATTTAAAGCCATTCAGATGATTTTGTATAATGTATATTTGCATTGAAAATGATCCACGAAAACTTGCTCACTTGATTTATATATATATAATATATACTTGATATCACTTGATTTATATATATATGTGTGTATCTATCGTGTGTCGATTGGTACTTTTTTGCCAATCACCTATTAGCAGTGATTTTGTGGATACCTATTTGACATTATTATTGCATTCTGACATGAATATACTGATCATGTAACCAGCATAAAATGTTTTATGTTTAAATTGTAATGATATTAGCATGAGTTTGCTGTATAGTTTGCAATATAGTAAAATGTCCCAAGAATAGTGAAGCGAACAGCGGTGAATAGCTACATAAAAATAATTGAGGTATCCAACTCCTACTGAAAATTTTACCTGTCTGAAATATATTTTTTTAAAAACTAATAGTTCCCCATCAAAAATAATAAAAAATTATACATATACTCATTAAAAAACCAATGCTTACCTTCATTTCACTAGCGGTCCTACATATTTTTGGGAAAAAATTGGGCCATGTGGGAAATTTAGGAGTTTTGGAAAAACTTGCTGAAAAGCTCTAAAAAAAAATAATCTTTTTTATACACACCAACAAAA